>JAYMFT010044980.1:0-15465 GCA_038088735.1 Panulirus argus | reverse complement strand
AAAACAAAGCAAAGAGTGATAGAGGGAGAGAGAGAGGGAGAGAGAGAGAGAGAGAGAGAGAGAGAGAGAGGAGGGAGAGGGGAAGAGGCGTATGCAACATTTATTGATACTGAACAAGGCATACCATGAGGTGAACAGGAAAAGGCACTTTCGGTAGTTTTTGTCTTAACACTACGTGCACGGAACACTGTCTGCATGATGCTGAGAGATTCTTACGAATGGATGTATTGGATGTGTGAGTAATAAGACGGGGAGAATGATTATGAGTGAGTGATTTGGAAAAAAATAAAAGTGAAAGATGGGAGTACGTCAAGGCTGTGTTATATCACCGTGGTTGTTTAAAGGGTGGGTCATCGCGTAAGTTGGGGGCGAGGCGTGGGGGTGTCTGTGGTGTGGTCCTTCACCAGAGAAGAAACGGAGTTGGACGTTGCTTTGCTGCAGCTGTTGTATGCAGATGACGCCGTGTTGCTACTTGCGTCATAGGAATGGGAGGACGAAACGTTGTGGGAGGGGCCGGTTCGGTGGTGTAAGCTGATGGGTGCTGAAAGTGAGTGCAAACTAGAGGTAAGACGATAGATTTTGATAAAAAGAGAGACCAAACTGAAAGAGTTCCACCTCTGACGAAGAACTGTGGTCTAGATAAGAGAACTTGATCTCGCTTCACGAATCAATCCAGTGTGTGAAGTAAAAAAAAAAGGGGGGGGGGGAATGTAAGTAGCGCTTTTATAAGTGTAGAAGGTCTGGTTTTCACTTACACGCTGGGCATGGTGGGCTGAAGAAGTAAGATAGACAGAGAAAGTGACGGTGGGGGGTAATGTTCAGTGATGCTGTGTAGGCTATGAACATGTTCCATCCTACAGAATTATCTTAAATGAACAACATGCTGAACATTATCTTGCTGTAACACCATATTAATGAACAATGTACAGAAGAATATTTTACTGTGACTACCTTACTGAACAATATACTGTACAGTATCTTACTGTGACAGTACCTTACTGAACAACGTGCTGAACAATATCTTACTGTGACAACACCTTACTGAACAGCGGGCTGAACATTATCTCACTGTGACACCATCTTGCTGAACAATGTACTGAACAATATTTTTCCCATGAAACTATCTTGCTGCACGGTTTTATGTCTCTGTCTTCAGCGGAAACGATTGGCCAATAGCGCCAGGTGGTTGGAATACATTGCAGTACCATTTATCACAAGAACCATCTCGGGTTCCGGAAATTTCCTGTACTGCTGCGAGGAAATAGCTGTGTGTGAACAGCCCATGATATGAGGAGATGGTCGTGGGTGGACAGCCCATGACACTTCAACAGGACGAGATGTTTTGAGACTGGTTTAAGGAAATAGCCAAAGAGACATAGGCTTTTGTAGCACAGTCTCCTGTGTCACAGTGTCTTGTGACATAATCTGTTGTGACACAGTATACCGTGACATAATCTTCATTGACAGTCTCCTGTGACACTTATCTGTTTCCGACATAGTAGCCTCTGGCGTATTCTCCTCTTACGGTGTCTTGTGACACAGTCTCCCGCGACAATCTGTTGCTTACATGACTATTACGATTTATCAACCTGGTCCAGTAAAAACAGCTTATGAGTTGTCGATTTATTCTTAATTGATAGCTTGATGATCCAGTGGTGAAGGTTGGCCGTGAGCAGGGGCGTAAAGTCATAAGAACATCCACGTTATTATCATCATGTTAAGTGCCTTATGGAGACTGGAATACCGACCTCATCACAGATCACACGGAAGGAACGGGGAACAGAAGACCTATTGGCCTGTGGAATGGTAACCCTGCGGGAGGGATTGTTACTGGGAAGGGAGAGGAGGAAGCGAGTTATTATCCATTCCAACAAGGTTTTTAGCAGTAATATGACATTGTGTATGTCCTTTAGGAGGATGAAAGAAGTAATACCGTCTTACCAAATCATAATGTATATATTTAAACAATTTCACCATTGCGCGCCCGGGAGTCGAACCCAGCTACCGCGAGCAGCAGGGTCTCAGCGTACCACAGGACCACCATAACCTGTCTATCTGGAACTGCCCTGCCTCACTCTACAAGCCCAGGGGTAATGTTCTGATGTATAGACATTACTGAGGTGCCATTGAGATGATTAGCAGCGCCCCCGGGATCAGAGTGTGGGCGGCCTGTCTCACCCTGCAGGCCCTAAAGTGACTGCGCAGCACCTGAGCTGTAGACAGCAGTTCCAGAGTGATGGATTTTGTTCCAGCGCAGACAGCCTGTTGTTCTCAGTAACCTGAGTTCGACTCTCGGGCGCGCGATGGTGAGATTGTTTAGACCGTTCGACATGTGAACATTGTTCTGAAACTGGACCATCATACGACAGTAGAGTTCGACTGAGATGTTTGTCCATTTTTGGCACCTCATACTGCAGTTCGACACCTTTCTTAAATCGGAGAAACTCAAGAATTCGTATTTCTAAGCTTCATCTATGTCACCCGGAGCATTAAAAAGCACTAAGGTGATACATTGTCTAAGATAACAAAATCGATACGAGTCACCGACACGATTTGACTCGAGAAATGTGGAAGTCTAAGATCACCCGACGAAATACCTTGAGAATCCGATGTCCTTGACCCGCCACCAGGTGTCACCGCTGGACCATTTCCACCAGTGGGGCGGGTGTTCCCCGGTCGGGAGGCTGCTACCCTCCCCCCTCTCAGTGCCAGCCAGACACTCCAGCTGCAGCAGAGGTTGAGCATGACAGTCGTGACCTCAGTAGGGTCAGGTGGAATGAGGTGGTTCTCCTGACGCAGACCTACATAATTAAGTGTACAGTAGCAACCTAACCTTGTATAGGGAACAATTATGCACTTAATAGAAGAAGAGATATTTAAAAAAAAATTCACGGGAGCAACAGTTTCGGTTTTACAGAAGCGATGGCACCCAGGAGGCAAGGGCCTGCCGTACAGAGAATGTTCGATGTCGCCACCAGCAGGGAAGAGCCTCTCACTGTGGTATGGGCTAAGCAGCACCAGTACACACCGGCCATCGGGCTCTTCATATCCCTCAGTCTGTGGTGCACGCGTTTCCCTTTCTTTACATTCGCGTCCTTTTCGCCTCTCCCCTTTTTGATGTATCTCTGTAATGGGGAACCCCACTGAGGTCTTCACGCTCAAGTCTCCCTACGAGGCGGGGTCATGGTGGTGGCTTTTGTGTCGGGGGGGAAAATATATTGTCCCTTTGTCAGCCGCCACTTCCCACCCCACGCCAACCTTCTCACTGGAAAGCTGACGTGAATTTTTAAACTGTCGTCCTCAAGTCTTCGGTGAGGAAATTGATTTACTCGCCCCCCCTTCCACCCAACACACACACACACACACACACACACACACACACACACACAGGATTAACGTGTACACAAGTACGGGGAGTGGAAACCCGGAATTCGGAAGTCCGGATTAGAAATAATCATGTCCCTTCGAAGTCCAGATATTTTAGATGTGGACATTACGACTCGAATGTTATCCGAAGGAGAAAATTAGCAACCTCTTGAACACCGACAAATGAATATCTTACGTAACTTATTAAACTCTTCAAAGGACAACAGTTAGCGACTTGGGTATGAGAAGTGAATCCCGTGATTTACAAAACAGATGAAGCAATTCGGTCAGGTACTCGATGGCTTCACACGACGTGTACAAAACCCACCCCAAACTTGTCACGATAATGAGTACCGTGAGTACAAGCGAACCCAGTGATTTATAACAGTTCAAGGCGTCGAGTGAGCCGCGACCCCTTAATGCCTTGAGTAAAGTAACTCGGTCCATCACGGATGTTAAGCTTCAGTACAGAGCGAGAAGCCATAACTCCTCCCAGAATACTTGCTTGGTAAATATCATCGTCTGGGTCTTTCAGTAGATTGGCTCTGGGGTAGAGAGAGAGACAAACAGACAGAGAGGGAGAGACAGACAGAGAGACAGAGGGAGAGACACATAAACAAACAGAGAGACAGACAGACAGACACAGACAGACTTAGCATTATGGAAACAATTACTTATCAAGTATAATGCTTCAGCCTTCTGTATACCATGACTTAACAAGTCCGATGATTCAGCCCTTTTAGGTATGATAATCCATGCCTTTGACATGCGATACCTGAGCCGCTTTAACAGGCCTGAGTTGCTCCTCGAGTTGTAGACGTGATCCTTGAGTTGTTCCTCGAGTTGTAGACGTGACCCTTGAGTTGCTCCTCGAGTTGTAGACGTGACCCTTGAGTTGCTCCTAGAGTCGTAGACGTGACCCTTAAGTTGCTCCTAGAGTTGTAGACGTGATCCTTGAGTTGCTCCTGGAGTTGTAGACGTGATCCTTGAGTTGTTCCTCGAGTTGTAGACGTGATCCTTGAGTTCCTCCCATAGTTGTAGACGTGACCCTTGAGTTGCTTCTGGAGTTGTAGACGTGATCCTTGAGTTGCTCCTAGAGTTGTAGACATGACCTTAGAGTTGAATACGTGATCTTTGAGTTGTTCCTAGAGTAACCTTGAGTTGCTCCTAGAGTGCAGACGTGATCCTTGAGTACATTAAACACTCGAGTCAATACTCAAGTGCACCAGGGTGCAAATAGTTATTCCCTTGATCACAGTCGATTCATTATAACACAGAGCAACTGGAAGCCATACTTGATTGTGGTACTATAAGCACGTGAGCAGGACGGTACGATCCCTCGAACACGACGGTACGATCCCTTGGGTCCGAGGGTACGATCCCTCGAACACGACGGTACGATCCCTGGAGCGCGACGGTACGATCCCTCGAGTACTGTGACCCAGTCTTTGACCACACACTCCTAAGAGTCAAATCAAAGAACGTACCAGCATTCCTCAGTGCAGTACCGTCGCGCCGGAAGATGATCATGCAGTCGTGTTAAAGGGCCGTACCGTCGTGTCCAGTGGTCAGTACCATCTTATTAAAAGGCCGTACCATCGTGCCCCATGGTCAGTACCGTCGTGTTAAAGGACAGTACCGTCGTGTCCAGTGGTCAGTACCGCCGTGTCAAAGGACCGTACCGTCGTGTCCAGTGGTCAGTACCGCCGTGTGAAAGGACCGTACCGTCGTGTTAAATGGCCGTACCGTCGTACTCGACACGTCGACGACACCAGAGCAGTACGATGGCCATCAGTCGAGTTACGTGTACACATACGACCGTCGCTAACGGGGCAAGGGTGACGGACGTCTCTCATCTGAGATTTGATCTTGGAAGCTGTTCAGGCACAAGGGAGGCGTTGCTCACCTCGAGAGAGAGAGAGAGAGAGAGAAGAGAGATTTTACTACACAGAACACTTGGCAAAGTAAAATTGTGAAGTGTTCATTAATGATTCACTTATTTCAATACCCTCTCATACTGGTGCCAAGATATTATCTGTAGACGTAGTAGAATATCTTTTTTTTTTCTCTCTCTCTCTCCTCTTCCTCCAAGGTAGTCGCGTACAGTCACCAGGTCAGCCTCCAAGATTACCATAATCGCTCGGAGGACTACTAGAGTCACCAACAAGAACTCCAAAGTCGTCTCTGAGATGGTCGCTGAAGTCGCCTCCAAGATCGCCACCCGAGTCTCCTCCAAGGCCACCAGAATCGCCTCCAAGGACACTATCGCCACCTCCAAGAGATAAGAGAGTTCACAGAGGCTGTCTAAGCCCTCCAAGACCACGAGAGTCACCTCCCAGACCGCCATTGTTGCATCAGTCCCCTCCAAGACTACCAGTCACCTCCAGGACCAACAACGTCACCTCCAAGGCAAACCAAGTCACCTTTAAGAAAACCATGGTTGACTCCAAGACTACCAGAGTCACCAGCAAGTCCACCAGAGTCCCCTACAAGACTATCAGTCACTTCCAAGACCACCATAGTCGCCGCCTAGACCAATAAAGTCACCTGCAAGACCACCAAACTCACCTCCAACTCTAATAAAGCCACCTGCAAATCCACCAAAGTCACCTCCAAGACGACCAGAGTCACCTCCAAGATCACAAAGTCACCTCTAAAACCACCAAACTCGCCTCCAAAAAACCCTCCATGGTTACCTCCAAGACCAAGCAAGTTCAGAGACTCCCAGGTCGCCAAATTCGCCGGGCAACACAATAATTATAAACAGCAGTTTCAGCTGCTGAAGTATCCCGCCGTCGAGATAAAGCCCTTTCTTATTAATTTATGCAAATACTCTGGCCCAACTTCAGATAGTCTGTCTGGGGGGGGGAGAGAAAGAGAGAGAGAGAGAGAGAGAGAGAGAGAGAGAGATTTACCAGTCTTACAAATCCTCAATAGGATCTAGCGAAAGAGAATGTAAATCCTTTAGTCAAGTATTTTTATCGTCTACTGACATTATCTTATTAATTAATGTGCCTCGTAATATCTAAAAAATCTACCTCGTGATCTCTTTAAAGCAGATATTAGTAGAGGATGAGGGTGAAAGTGAGGGAGGGAGGGGGGTGGGTGAAGGTGAGGGAAGGAGGTGGGTGAAGGTGAGGGAAGGAGGTAGGTGAAGGTGAGAGAGGGAGGTGGGTGATGCTGAAGGAGGGAGGAGGGTGAAGGTGAAGAAAGGTGGGTGAAGGTGAGGGAGGAAAGTGGGTGAAGGTGAGGGAGGAAAGTGGGTGATGTTGAGGGAGGGAGGTGGGTGAAGGTGTGGGTGAAGGTGAGGGAGAGAGGTGGGTTGAAAGTGAGGGAGAGAGGTGGGTTGAAGGTGAGGGAGGGAGGGAGGAGGATGAAGGTGAAGGAGGGAGGAGGGTGAAGGTGAGAGAGGAGGTGTGAGGGAAGGAACATGCAATGGCCAGGAGTGTACAGTGGGCAGGAGCCTTCACCCCAGTGGGGACCACTTATTTTTCCCAGAACGACCAAAGTCATTAGATCTGAACGAACCTTCGCCAGGTTATATTCGCAATGTTTCCTTTTCTTTTCCAAGATCGAACGAAGTCATATGAGCGCGTGTGGGTGAAAATCGCTCTGTGACGGAGTGGACACGTCACACTGTCGTCAGTTCTCTGCGTCACTGTGGTTGTGGAGCTCCAGAGTGACGTGTGTAAGCCCGTCCCGCAGATTCACAAAGTCAGCAGGTATGTTA
This sequence comes from Panulirus argus, assembly GCA_038088735.1. Classification (NCBI taxonomy): domain Eukaryota; kingdom Metazoa; phylum Arthropoda; class Malacostraca; order Decapoda; family Palinuridae; genus Panulirus; species Panulirus argus. Next base: position 8,369 of record JAYMFT010044980.1, on the reverse strand, counting down.
CCCCTCACGCTGACAGGAAGTCTAGGATCTCCACATATCCTGATATCACTCACGTAAGTCACCGTCTTCAAAGACAGGTACTTTCTGGCGCCATATAACTATAGGTGGTGATTTTTGACGTCACAGTCTCAGTGTACGTGCTCCTGACGTCATATCTCCTAAGACAGGTGATCCCTGACGTCACAGCTCATACTGTCCTTGGCAACTGGTTTAGTTACACAGGTGAAGCAAGTTTGGAAACTCCCGCCAAGGCAGCGGGTTGAGGCACAACACCTTTCCCCAGATACCATTATCTTCCCATGACATCCTCACCTTCCCCAGACAACTTCCTCAAACATCCTCACTTTCCCTAGATACTCTCACCTTCCCCAGACACTCGACTTCCCAAAACATCGTCACCTTCTACCAGACAACCTCACCTTCTCCAGGCACCCTCACCTTCTCCAGACACCCTCACCTTCCCCAGATACCTACACCTTCACCACACACCCTCACCTCCCCCCCAGACACCCCTCATTTTCTCTAAACACCAACTTTACCTCACCCCCTCACCTGATCCCAGATACCCTTACCTTCCCATGCCACCCCTCACGCTCCCCAGACACCAATAAACTAAAAGGCGATCATCTGTCGCCATAACCTATCCTGTCAGGAAAAAGAGGAAGCCCTAAGATCATAGCAATGACGGAAATCTCGATATATTCCACAAAAAAGGACGCTCGTCTGCAGAAGTAGAAATTTCAGAGTGTCATGTTTTCTCTAAAGCTAAGCTTCACTAATCCCGACGGTAGCGTCATGTCATATGCCCGACACGAGCGACAGACAGACACGGTTTGAAAACTGAATATAGCTATGTACGATTAACTAGAAATTGAATTAAAAGACCCCATATAAAATCATTTCTGGGTTTGTATAAACGTCCCTCAAACAATGTCTCGGAAAACGCTAAAGCTACGTATGATGAAAATTAAATTTCGTAGGAAACAGCAATTATTGTAGATTTTCAACAATCTCATCATCAACTGGGACCTCTGTACGAGTGACCAAGAGAGAAACGGATTCATTGCTTTAATTGAAGACTGGTATTTATTAAAATCCAATGATCACAGACCCAACGAAAGGCGATGATATTTTAGATTTAGAAATGTCCTCAATCAGAGACTTAAGTAGCACTTGCGAAGTCTGTCAAAAGACAACAAATAACGATGATTACATGATGCGATTCACTATAAACTGCTGATCCAATTTAGATAAAAGGATGATTTTCGCCTAATTTGCTTAATGTCTGTGGTTGGCAAATTCATGGAAACCATCATTCGGAACAAAACTGGAAATCACAGAGAAGATCGGTACTTAAGCCATTCTCAGCATGGTTTTCGACGAAATCGCTCAAGTCTTGACAAATCTATCTGATTCCTTCTGTAAATTGATAAACATATATAATGAAAGTGAAGTAGCTGGTGTCACCTATTTACGATTTTCCCAAAAGCATTTGATAAAATTAGGCATCAAAGGTTACTAGCAAAAGTTACGCTGCGTGTTATAGATAGGATTGTACTCCGATTGTTAGGAAATTGATTAACAGGCCATAAACAAAGAGTAATGATTGATAATAAGTCTCAGAATGGTTAGACGCAACAAGTGGTGTGCCACAGGGATCATTCTTGGGACCGTTTTATTTTTCATACGTGTTAATAATGTTGATAATAGACTGCGTTATGAGATATCGAAATTCGCAACCGATGCTGAGTTGGGAAATAAATTTACAACAGAAAATGAACGTCTACAGCTTCAAACTGACTTAGACAAACTGATGGACTAGGCTTGCAGATAGCAAATGAATTTTGATCTCGATAAGTGCAAAGTTTTGAAAATCGGAAGTAGAAATGAAAAAGCAAGCTAATGTATAAATTCTCTTGAGGTACTAAAAGGAAACGATAAAGAAATGTATAAATAACTCTGGTGAGATGAAGCCAAGAAAACAGAGAAAAGAAGAAGTAAAAAGGGTAAACAAAGTTCTTGGATTCATAAAGAGGACTTTCAAATTGAAGTCTAAGGAAATTTTACTTACTCTTTACAGTTCATTTGTGTGTCCCACATTCAATGCTATGTTCAATTTTGGTCAGCCTACTTGAAATAAAAGACATAGGAAGATTGGATAAGCACAGCAGCAAGCTATCACGATGGTTCCCGGACTGAGAAACAAATCCCATGAAAGCTGGCTAAAAAATCTATTTAGCTTAGAAAAGAGAAGGGTAAGAGATGTTCTAATTCAGATATTCAAAATTACCAAGAGCTTTGACAATCTCGACCTATAAGAAGCACTCGTATTAATGGTTAAAAACTCGTGGGCATGCGTTTTACTTTGAATGAGGCAAGGTACTTTTTCTTGAACACGATTTTTATCATGTGAGGTGATTTGCCAATTAGAGTAGTTGAAAACAACATATGTTCAATAATGTATTTGATAAATGCTTCGTTTAAAGTCCACAGCTGACATTATTTTCTCCTCCTTAGTTACATGAAAAGTTTACAGGAATTAACCACACTAATCTGTGAGTTCCTAAACTCTTTCCACTATCACAATAGCGTCGAAAGGACCCTGCGGTCTGGTGCTCTTTAAATTCCTTTGTATTCCTTTGCATCAACGACCTGGAGCCAGGACTCACTGGTAGAATTTCGAGATTAACAGACGAAGCGAAATATAGGGATATAGCCCAGTGTCCTTGAAAGAAGTCCTCACCTTCCACAAACACTTATCGCCTTCCCAAGTTATCTTCTTGTTCCCCAGTCGCCTTCACATTCCCAAGAAACCATCACCTTCCCTACACTCCCTCACCTTCTCCAGATACTTTCACTCTCCCCAGACACTCTCGCCTTCACCAGATACCGTCAGCTTCCCCAGACACCCTCATCTTCCCCAGACAACCTCACTTTCCCCAGATACTCGCACCTTCCCCGGACGGGGCGATAGACTTGCTGCAGCTTAGCATTTTAATTGTTCCTTTGTTCTCTGCAGGGATGACTCCATTGGAAGGCACATCATCTCTTAATTACTTCAACCCGGAATTTGTATACATACTGAGAAACCCAAGAAAGGGTTAGATTATATGTAAATTAGAGTATATATTCCCCTGGTGATGTATATTAACCATTCTTTAGACTGGAAAGGTAAAAATGGAGGTTTCCTCTGAATTTCTGGGAAGTAATGGGCAGGTTGTGTTACGGGACGTAAACAACTTAAGGCACCAGCACCAAGAGTGGCTTACTGGTGGCACAGTTGGCTTGCTGCCCTGGCCTTCTAGTGGCACAGCTGGCTTGCTGCCGTGGCTTACTGGTGGCACAGCTGGCTTCCTGCTCTGGCTTACTGGTGCTACAGCTGCCTTACTGATGACACAGCTTACTTGATGCTTTGTCTTACGGGTGGCACTGTTGCTTCCTGCCCTAGCTTACTGGAAAAAGATAATTAGTAAAGCAACAGATGACTTTCTATAGAGGACAGATTATCTAAGAGAGAGACAGCACGATTTTTAAGGAACGTAGGCTGTTTGTAGAAAAAGAATAAAGTTAGATTTCCACGAGAGAGTGAGCTCTGTCTGAAATAAAAGGGAAATCAGGGTGGATTGTCTGTATCTAGATTGCAAGAAAGTATTTGACACTGTACCACATGGAAGGATGATCACCAGGCAAGAATAAGAAGATTACCTTAGTGGAGTGGAACAAAGGACACATGTCAGAGGAGCCTTCTCAAAGTGGGTGGAGGTCACCAGTGAGGTGCCCCGGGGTTCTGTTCTGGGACCATTGCTTTTCTTAATGTACGTGAATGACTTGCTAAAAGGTATGGACTCCTACTGGATATGTTCGCAGACGATGCAAAAGTCTTAATGGAAGTACAAAACGTGGAGGATTGCATCAGCTTACAAGGGAGCCTTGACAGATTCCAAAGTTGGTCAGATACAAAGTTGTTGAAATTCAAACCGAATGGAGGTAAAGTAATGAGGATGGTTCACAGCGAGAGAAGGCCTCAATACTATTATCATGTAACACGGACTAAGCTGAAGGAATCTGTGTGCGAGAAAGGCTTGGGAATCGACGTCGTCTCTAACCTGTCACACTGGAGGATCGTTAAAGAGACCAACTGTCTTCTAACAAACATCAGAGTAACTTTCAATTCATGGATAAGGAAACAGTCACAAAGCTGTTTATATCCATCGTAAGACCACACCTAAAAAAGGTCCAGCGAAGAGCAACGTAGATATTCATCACAATTTTGCAGGAAGGGGTTTCAGGAGAATCGAATACGTCACAAGTGCACAGTATGTGGCCGCCGGAGTAATGTATACATTACAAGTCCGCATCAGGAGTAACGTATGCATCGCAATATCCGCGGTAGGGGGGTTTCAGGTGTGACGTACGCCTCACAATTCCGCAGTAGATGACTGCACGAGTGGTATAAGCACCAGAAGTCCGTAGTAAGAGGTTGCATGTACAGAGCGGAGAGGGAGTGGATTAACTTAGCTAACTCCTGAAACTTGATCCATTAACGACCTCATTACCCGCCGGTGACTATATATCACTGGTTAATGTGTGCCTGACGCGGAGTGACGGGCAAAGGCCCTGTGGTTTATGTATACAAGACGAAGGGTATTCGATTATCTGTAATGGAATAGTCGACTCTGTATTATGGGCTCCGTAGCCTAGTCGCTATATACCCAGCAGCAGTTCGAATTCTTTCGGAGAATATTGTATGATATATATATATATATATATATATCTTTCAGACTTGTTCTCCATTTCCCGCGTAGCGAAGTGACGCCAGGACGAAGACTGGCCACATTCTCACACATCCACTCTCTAGATTCCATGTATAATGCACCTGAATCAGAGCCCCATATCCACAACTACGCTCCACAGACATTTTGTGGTTTGCCCCGATCGCTTCTGATTCAGCCCATTGACGGCCCGTCTCCTCCTGTATACCACATCGCTCCAATTTCACTCTATCCCGTGCACACCTTTCACCCTCCTGTACGTTCAGTCCCCGACCACTCCAAGGATCTTTCACCGCATCCTTCCGTATCCAGTTCAGTCAATTCCTTTTCCTCGTTCCCTCCATTTCTAACATGTACATCCTTTTAGTCAGTTTCTCCTTACTCATCCTCCCCATATGTCCAAACTATTTCTGCACACCCTCTTCAGCTCTCTCAACGATGCTAATCTTACTACCACACCTCCCTCTTACCCTATCACTTCTTAAGCGATCAACCTTCCTCGCACCACATCTTTTTCTCGAGTCTTTCCTTTCGAACACAGTCTTCCTCCTCAGTTCTTTGTCATCTATGGCCCACGCCTCACATCCATACAGCACCATCGGGACTGCTATACCATCAAACATACCCATCTTTGCATCCAGGACTTTAGCCTTCCTCCCGTCACCCATCCTATGGCTTACCTCAGCTTTCATGGTTCCATTCTCTGCCATGTACACAGCCAGGTCTGTAAAACCCTCCACTACCATGAAATTTTGTCCCTTTAGTTTTACACTCCAACAAACCTGTCTTTCTCCCTTGCTAAACTTTAAAGTCTTACTTTTATTGGCAGTGATTTTCGTCTGTCTCTTTTTACACACTGCCCCAATCTCAGACACCAGCTTCTGCTGTTTCTTACTGGGTTTGTCACCAGAGCCGTGTCATCTGCAAATAGCAAGTCTCTCTCTCTCTCTCTCTCTCTCTCTCTCTCTCTCTCTCTCTCTCTCTCTCTCTCTCTCTCCCTCCCCACTTCCACCCTCCACCACCAAACTCCCAACAGACTGCGGACCCGTCCATTTCTTCAAGATAATCGCATTTACCTCCCCTACCCTCTCTTTCACCTCGCGCACAGGCCTTACTCTTCATACAAATTCCTCGGTGCTTCCATAAGCTTTTCTCTCACACCATATATTCGTGATCTCTTCCACAAAGCATGACTATCAACCCTGTCATACGCTTTCTCAGAAACGTAAATGCCACATAAAATCCTGTTTTTCTAAGTATTTCTCACACACATTCTTCAAAGCAAACATTTGATCCACACATCCTCTACCAATCAATCCATGTCAGATGCTCTGTGCATGCCATCACCCCCTCAGTCACCACTCTCCCATACGACTTACCAGGAATACTCAATAAACTTATACCTATGTAATTCGAAAATTCACTTTTGTCCTCCTTGCGTTCATACAATGGCGTTATACTGACATCCGATAATTCTCAGGAGCTTCACATCGAGCCATACATACATTTAAAATCCTAACTAACCAATCATCAATACTGTCATACCCTTTGTTAAGAGATTTAAGTGCAATTCTATCCACTCCAGCCGCTTTGCCATACCTCATCTTACGCAAAGCTTTCACTACCTCTTCTCTTTTCACCGAAATACTTGTAATGACTGTCTCGCTTCGTACTTCTCCACGTTCTAAACACCCCACATCTTCCACCCTATTATCTGACACTTCAACAATCCTTCACAATACTCACTTCATTTCCCCTTCACCTCTTCCTTGTCTGTTATCACTTCACTATCTGCTCTTTTCACAAATGATCCCATTAATTTTCTTGTTCACCTCGCACCATTCATCTCCTTCCAAAATATATTATTATTCTCCTGAATTTAGCGGACACTCATTTGCCGTCTTTTTCAGACCATGCATCATCATCTTTACGTCTTGCCGTTTCCTCTTATACATCTCCCAATCTCATGCACTCGCTCCCAGCAGGTAGCGCTCATACAACTCTTTTTTTTCTGTTGCACTACCGCTCACTACCCTCTCTCCCCTGCCCACTTCTCACCTTCCACAAGCCACACACTTCTCACGCATATGTAAACGCCGCTTCCCTAAATACCTCTCATTTCTAGTCCGCTTCCCTATTTAAGTTTGCTCTTACATTTTGTGATTCTTAACCCAAACCTACCTAGCATGTCCTCACACAGGCCCCTTTTCCAAGCTAACGTACTTTACCACCCTCTGACCGCCCGCAGGATTTCTCTACAAACTCTTTCCCTCGCCTCCACCGCTAAGTGATCAGACATTCCACCGGCTGCCCCTCTTAGCACACTTACTTTTAGAAGTCTCTCTTTAGCAGCAAGCCTATCAGTTAGTACATATTCCAATGATGCGCGATGACCATTAATCCCACTTCACCCACGTACATTTTTGTAAGTCTCTCTTTACACAAGATGTAATCCCAGTCACCGGTCCTCTTTCACCACACCACTTCAAAAGCTGTTCACCATTCTATTTCACACGGGTAACCCCATGGCCCCTAATTATAACCCTCATCTGCCACATCAAACACTTTTTCATTCAGATCACCCAGCACTAACACTCGATCCCTCGCATAAAAGATTGCCGAAGCACTCGCTCAGCTGCTCCTAAAACAAACACCTTTCGTCCTCACTTTCCTCGTTACCAGGTGCATAAGCTCTAAAAATCATCCACCTCCCGTAATCCACTTTCATTTTCTCCCACATTAGTCTGAGGCTCGCGTCTTTACACTCTTCCATGCGTTCCCATAACTCCTTCAGCAGGAGTGCTGCCCCTTCCTTTGCTTTCCCCCCTCACACTAACCGCAGGCTATACCACTAAACAAATTCCCAAATCATTCTTCCCCCGTACCCTTGAGCTTCATTCCACTCTTGAGTTAAAACATCCAGGTTCTTCTCCCCAAACACACTACCAGCAATCTCCCTTCATCTCCTCTTGGTTGAATCCAACCAACATTCAGACTCCCAAGCCTGAGCCTTCGAGGAGGATGAGGATTCTATTCTTCCCTCCAGTTTTTTGCTTATTCTGGCGTTATATAAGCAAAGCTCGTTACTATACTCTCCTTTACACAGCGATGAATGATATCATTAATATAGAGTCTTGAGGCTGGTATTGCTTCTTGTGGTATCCCAGATAGAACGTCTTCGTCAGGTACGGTTCCGTTTGTTACTACATTGATTTTTTCATTTTTGAAGTTTAGGACTCTTTAATCCATCTTAATATGTTATGAATATCTAATTCAGCTACTATCTCTTGAAAAATTCTGTTGTTTACTCTATCAGTTGCTTGTGCAAAGCAGAAAAAAAATCATAAAACCAGAGTCCTTTTTTTTCTTGCATGAAACATCTGTACAGGGAAACATTTTGCAGAAGACCTGACATTTAGTTAAAATCAATTCCAGATGAACACATGATGAATGATTATGTAACGCAGGTGGTAGCAGAGAGGGTTAGTCTTATTCTTTCAGCTGGCAACTAAATTTCATCGTAGGTACTCGTAGGTAGGTTGGTATGTAGGTACCATGTTTCTCTCTCTCTCTCTCTCTCTGTTTTATATATATATA
>JAYMFT010044979.1:0-30065 GCA_038088735.1 Panulirus argus | reverse complement strand
ATATATATATATATATATATATATATATATATATATATATATATCCTGATCACCAGTAGGTTGCACCAGGACACGAGTCACAAGTGGGCTGCACTAGGACACAGGTTGCCATTGGGCTAAACTAGGACAGGTCACCAGAGGGCTGCACCAGGACACAGGACACCAATGACCTCCACCAGGATACTGGTCACCAATGGGCTGCACAACGACACATGCTATAAGTGGGTTGCACCAGGACATAGGCTACCAGTGGGCTGCACCAGGACATAGGTCACCAGTGAGCTGCAAAAGGGCACAGGATACCAGTAGGCTGAATAGGACACAGGTCACCAGTGGACTAAACCAAGTTACATTTCACCTGTGGGCTGCACCAGGACACAGGTCACTAGTGACCTGCACCATGACACATGTCACCGGTGTCCTGCTCCAGGAAACAGGTCACTAGTGAGCTGCACAAGGACACAGGTCAAAAGTGGGCTGCATCAAGACACAGGCCACCAATGGCCTCAACCAGAAGTCACCAGAGGGCTGCACCAGGACAAAGGGAACCAGTAGGCTGAACCAAGACAAAGGCCACCAGTGAGCTGCACAAGGACACAGGCCACCAGTGGGCTGCCTCAGGACACGTCGCCAGTGGGCTGCACTAGGACACAGGCCACCAGTGGGCTGAACCAGAACACAGGTGATAAGTGGGCTGCACAAGGACACAGGTTACCAGAAGGCTTCACTAGGACACAGGTCACCAGTGGGCTGCACCAGGACACAGGTCACCAGTGGGCTGCACCATGACACAGGGCCCCAGTAGACTGTACCAGGACACAGGTCAGAAGTGGAGTGCACCAGGACACAGGTCACCAGTGGTCTGCTCCAGAACACATGTTATCAGCAGGCTGCACCAGAATACAGGTTACCAACGAGCTGCATCAGAAAACAGGTTACCAGTAGGCTGCACCACTGCACAGGTTACCAGTGAGCGGCACCAGGACAAAGGTTACCTGTAGGCTGCATCAGGACACAGGTCATCAGTGGGCTGCACCAGGACACATGTCACCATTGAGCTGCACCAGGACACATATAACCAGTGGGCTGCACAAGGACACATGTCACCAGTGAACTGCCCCTAGAAACATGTCACCAGTGACCTGCACGACTGAGGTGCACAGTGAGCTGCAGCAGGAGACAGGTGACTAGTGGGTTGCACAAGGAAAGGTTACCAGTGGGCTGAACCAAGCCAGAGGACACCAGTTGGTTGCGCTAAGACACAGGTCACTACTGGGCTGCACCAGGACACAGGCTACTAGTGGGCTGCACCAAGACACAGGTCAACACTAGGCTGCACCAAGACATAGATCACAAGTTAGGTGCTCTAAGACACAGATCACCACTGGCCTGCACCAGGACACAGGTCACCAGTGAGCTGCACCAGAACACAAGCTACCAGTAGGCTGCGCCAGGACACAGGTCACCAGTGAGCCTCACAAGGACACAGGCGACCAGTGGGTTGTACCAGGACACAGGTCACCAGTGGGCTGCGCCAGGACACAGGTCATCAGTGAACCGCACAAAGACACAGTCTACCAATGGGTTGCACCAGGATACAGGTCACAAGTGGTGTGCACCAGGACACAGGTCACCAATGGGCTGCACTAGGACACAGGTTACCAGTAGGCTGCGCCTGGAGACAGGTAACCATTGGGCTCCACAAGCACACAGGCTACCAGTGGGCTGCACTTAGGACACAGGTCACCGGTGGGCTGAACCAGGACAAAGGTCATCAATAAGCTGCACCAGGACACAGGTTACCAATAGGCTATACCGGGACATAGGTCAGCAATGGACTGCACCAGAACACAGGTCGCCAATAGGCTTCAGCAGGACACAGGTCACCGGTGGGCTGCACCAGGACACAGTTCACCAGTGAGCTGTACCAGGACACAGGTTACCAGTAGACTGTATCAAGACACAGGTCACCAGTGGGCTGCATCAGGACACAGGTTACCAGTGAGCTGCACCAGGACACAGGTCACCAGTGGGCTGCACCAGGACAAAGGTTACTAGTAGGTTACACCAGGACAGAGGTCACTAGAGACTGCACCAAGACAGGTTAGCAGTGGGCTGCACTAGGACACGTCACAAGTGGGCTGCACCAGAAAACAGGTTACTAGTAGGCTGCACCAAGACACAGATCATCCGTGGGCTGCACCTGGACACACGTCACCAGTGAGCTGTACCAAGACACACACCACCAGTGGGTTGCACCAGGACACAGGTCATCAGTGGACTGCACCAAGACGTAAGTCACCAGTCGGCTGCACCAGGACACAGTTTACAAGTAGACTGCACTAGGACACAGGTCACCAGTGGGCTGCACCAAGATACATGTCACCAGTAAGCTGCAACACGACAAAGCTCACCAGTGAGCTGCACCTCAACACATGTCACCAGTGATCCGCTCCAGGAAACAAGTCACCAGAGACCTGCAGCAAGACACAGGTCACCAGTGGGCTGCACTAGGACACAGGTTACCAGGGGTTACACCAGGACACACGTCACCAGAGGGCTGCACCAGGACACATGCTACTAGTGGGCTGCACCAGGACACAGGTCACCAGTGGGCTGCACCAGGACACAGGTCACCAGTAAGCTGCACCTTGGAAACAGGTTATTAGTAGATTGCACCAGAACCATGTCACCAGTAGGCTACACCAATATACATGTCACCAGTGGGCTGCACCAAGACACAGGCCACCAGTGGGCTGCACCAGGAAACAGGTCTCCAGTGAGCTGCACTAAGAAATAGGTCACCTGTAGGCTGCACCAGAACACAGGTCACCAGTGGGCTGCAAAAGGACACGGGCCACCGGTGGGCTGCAGCAAAACACAGGTAGCTAGTGGGCTGCACAAGAACTCGTGTCACCAGTGGCTGCACCATGACACAGGCCACTAGTCGGTTGCACCAAGACACAAGTCACCGGTGAGTTGCACCAGAACAGGGGCTACCTGTAGGCTGCGCCAGGACACAGGTCACCAGTGAGCTGCACAAGGACACAGTCTACAAATGGGTTGCACCAGGACACAGGTCACAAGTGGGGTGCACAAAGACACAGGCTACCAGTAGGATGCACCAGGACACAGGTTACCAGTAGACTGCACCAGGACACAGGTAACCATTGGGCTCCACAAGTACACAAGCTACCAGTGAAGTGCACTAGGACATAAGTCACCAATGGGCTGAACCAGGGCATTGGTCATCAATAAGATGCACCAGGACACAGGTTACTAGTAGGCTTCGGCAGGACATAGGTTACCAGTGGGCTGCACCGGAACACAGGCTACCAGTAGGCTTCAGCAGGATACAGGTCACCAGTGGGCTGCACACGGACACACGTCATTAGTGAGCTGCACCAGGACACAAGTTACCGCTAAGCTGTATCAGGACACAAGTCACTAGTGGGCTGGACCAGAACACAGGTTACCAGTGGGCTGCATCAAGACAGGTTATCAGTAGGCTACACCACGACACAGGTTACTAGCAGGCTGTACCAGAACTCAGGTCACCAGTGGGCTGCAGCAAGACACAGGTCACCAGTGGGCTACACAAGGACACAGCTTACCAGTGAGCTGCACCAATACACAGACCAGCATTGGGCTGCACTTGGACACATGTCACCAGTAAGCTTTTCCAGTAGAGGTCACCAGTGGGCTGCACCAGGACCCACACCAACAGTGAGCTGCACCAGGACAAAGGTTTCTAGTAGGCTACACCAGGACACAGGTCACCAGTGGGCTGCACCAGGACACAGGTTTCCAGTCGGCTGCACCAGGACACGTTACCAGTAGGCTGCACAAGGAAACAGGTTATCAGTAGGCTGCACCAGGACACAGGTCAACAGAGGGCCGCACCAGGACAGAGGCTACTAAGAGGCTGCACCAGGACACAGGTCACCAGTGGGCTGCACCTGGACACAGGTCACCGGTGAGCTGCACCAAGACACATGCTACTAGTAGGTAGGCTACACCGGGACACAGATCACCATTGGGCTGCACCAGGACACGGGATACCAGTTGGATGCACCAGGACACAGGCCAACAGTGGGCTGCACCAGAAGAAAGGTTACCAGTAGGCTGCACTAGGACACAGGTCACTAGAGGGCTGCACCAGGACAGAGTTCACCAGTGAGCTGCTCTAAAGACATGTATCACCAGTAAGCTGCACCAGGACATAGGTTACTAATAGGCTGCAGTAGGACACAGGCCATCAGCGGGCTGCACCAGGACACACGTCATCAGTGAGCTGAACCAGGTCACAGGTTACCAGTAAGTTGCACTAGAACACAAGTCACCAGTGGACTACAGCAGCATACATGTCACCAGTGGGCTGCACCGGGGCACATATCACCAGTGAGCTGCACCAGGTCTCATATCACCAGTTTGATGCACCAGCACACATGTCACCACTGGGCTGCACCTAGACACAGGTCACCACTGGGCTGCACCTGGACACAAGTCTCCAGTGGGCTGCATAAGGACACAAGTCACCAGAGATTTGCGCAGACACAATTTACCAGTAGGCTGCACCATGACAAAGGTCACCATTGAGCTGCACCAAGACACAGGTTACTGTAGATATGTGATACAAGACAGATAAAGACATTTATATAACATGCACCATATGCAATAGTATCTCCTGTACGGATAGATTTATCCTCCATTTTCTATAGTATATGTATAAACAGTCAGTTCAGTTCTGAGCACCGAGGTATTATCACACACCCTCGGTGGCTCCCCTCTTGTGTATCTCTGAATATAGTTATCTCTGCAAAGAACCCTTTTATTAGAACCTACGAATTGATCACTCAACTCTGTGAACAAGCTATATGGTGCGGTGAATACTTTTAAAGGATATAAGTCATTGTAACGACTAGAATTCGTCACGTGCGCGTCCCCTCCCAGTGTGACGCCATAGACAATAACGCCACCACAGTGCAGTGATCAGTGTATATCGCAGCGTTTTATAGTGTCAGTGCTCAGTGACTTGTCACAGTGAATGTCCTCAGTGCAGTGAAAGGTGTGTAACAGAACTTGTGAGGCATTTCACTGTGTCAATACACCGCCTCACGCAGTGCTGGGGTAGGAACGGCCACGTGGTGACGCCCGATTACGTCACGCTAGCCCAGCCAGCCAGCCAGCCATCCCCCCACCCCCCCCACCCACCCACCCAGCCGATCTCTCTCTCTCTCTCTTTCTCTCTCCCCCCACAACAGACAGCCGGGAGCTCCGCGCTGCTCGTGAGGAACCTGTACTAAACGTTGACCTGATACTACACATTCTCGTTCTACCGAGTGTTCCAGTGCGTAATCGAGGACAATGGCGTCCGGAGACACCCTACACCACTCAGATACGGACGAGGAAACACATGGTCCACCCCCTGACCAGCGACTGGGCCACGACGAACCACCAGCGTGGACCGACAGTCCCATATACCAAGCGCGTACTGGTTCACCACCAACAATCACGCCTCATTACTCAGAAAGAGGAAGTTCCTCGGAATTCCTCCAGCTTCTTAAACATCTGCAGGAAGAGCGAATTTCTTCTGAGAACCGCAGGAAGGCGGACGAAGAGAGAAGACAATATGAGGAAGAGATGCGAAGACACGAGGAGGAGAGACGACAGGAATACGATGAACGACGTATGGAAGAAACTAAACGCTTTTCAGCGTTGATACAAGCGTTGACTCAGCAAAGAGCTCCATCTACGTTCACCCTAGCTGCACCGCAGTTCACCCCAGCTAGTCACACCACCGATGCTTCAAACGTCGTTACCTCCGACGCCACCATGGACGTCACAAGTACCTCAACAGAGAGACACCCTGCAAAAAAGACTGTCGTACACAGGCCACCCACATTACATGCTGACGACACTTTCCAGACGTTTCGTCAGTGGCGCAGTTGTTGGAATGACTACGTCAAGATGGTGGACCTGCAGACCTTGAGCAGAGAGAAGCAGTTAATACAACTCAGGATGTCAGTGTCCCTTGATGTGCAACGGACCATAGAACATGCCCTCAAGATACCAAACGACACCTCAATGACAGTAAACGAGGTACTAGACTTGCTACAGAAACACTTCAAAAACCAGAAGAACGAAACTCTACGTCGACGCGCACTCTTGCCCTGTAAACAGAAAGACGGAGAGTCGTTCGCGGACTTCCACATGCGTCTACTGGACTTAACCGCGGAAGTGGAATTGTGCTCCGGTGACCCGATTGCTTGCGCGGACGCACAGCTCAAAATGGTCCTACTAATTGGGGTTAAAAATGGAGAGCTCATGCAGCGCCTCACTTCTCAACACGCAGATACATCATTCGATGATATGGTTACCTGCTGCCAAACGTTTGAAGCCGCTCAAGGTACAGTCTCGGCCATTAAATCATCCTCAAACCAACTGTGTGCTGTTTCCAGCTATAAGAAAATGAAACAGCCAGACAAGTCAACACGCTTCTATCCTCAAACAACAACTAACACCGACTCATGCCAGTCATGTAACCGACAACATGACCCTGGAAAGTGCCCTACAAAGGATGACACCTGTTCGAATTGCGTACTCAAAGGACATCGACCCAAGACTAGTGAATGTCCTGCCGAGGAAGGCGAGTGCCTCTCCTGTCACAAGATTGGGCATTTCGCTAAAATGTGCCTGTCAAAGATGCCATATAACAGTAAAAGGTCACCCTCACGTAGGAGGAACAGCAACTGCCGTCGAGTATCAGCAGACAACAACACTCCAAAGTCCGTTTGTGTCCAACTGGTATACGGTAAGACCATATCGCAACTTCAGATGTTGCCAGACACAGGCGCGGACGTCACAGTCATAGGTCAGGAACACCTGGACTCGCTTGGAATTCCACGCAGCGATCTACAGCCCCTAGCATCCACCACTACCCTAACAGCTGATGGATCCGAGATGGCTCCTGCCCTGGGATTCTTTCAAGCAACATTACAACTGGGAAAAAGGACTTTTACGGCCAAGATACAGGTCCACGATGATGTCACGACTCCTCTCCTCTCCTATGGACATTGCCAGGAGTTAGCCATCATTTCTCCCCAGTTCCCGAAGCCGACCTTGGAGGTCAAGCACGCAAACAGGTGTGACGTGTCGCACTTACCTAACCTGCCAACCCTGTCTGCTGCAAAGGAGTATTTCCTACAGGAATACAAAGACGTGCTACTCAGTAAACAAGACCTCAAAGTAACATCGTTAAAACGCGATAACGGCTAAACCCATGAGAATTCACCTGAAAGAGGGAGCAGTACCATTCACCATCCACACTCCGAGACAGATCCCCTTCGCATTCCAGGAACAGGTGAAGGAGGAATTCGAATCAATGGTACGTCAAGGTATCATTGCACCGGTAGGAGATGAACCCTCTGAATGATGCCACCCACTAGTTACCGGAGCAAAGGACAAAGGCGTCAGGATCACCGTCGACCTGTCTCATCTCAACTGCCAGGTATCCCGCCTGACACATCCTTCCCCAACACCGTTCGACGCAGTCCGCCGTGTCACTCTCTCATCACGGTACTGTGCGGATATTGGCAACTTCAACTCGCCAAGGAGGACCAGCACCTCACCACTTTCATCACGCCGTATGGACGCTTTAAGCATTGCAGAGGTCCCATGGGCTTTTCAGCTACTGGAGATGCTTACTCCAGGGAATGCCGAGATGCGTCAAGGTGGTGGACGACATCCTCCTCTACGACGACGACTTCAAGACACACATCCGACAAGTCGATCAGATGCTCACTAGGTGTCGCAAGAACGGGATCACTCTCAACCGAGACAAGTTCGTGATCGCCGCCCCTAGTATGAGCTTCTGTGGTTACAACATCTCAGACAAGGGCATAGAAGCGGACCAGGACAGAGTCAGTGCCATCTGTGACTTTCCGACACCTGCAAACCTGACTGACCTGCGTCCCTTCATGGGCCTGGTGAACCAGCTGGCAGAGTTCACCCCAAGCATCGCTTTTGCAGCCCAAAATCTCCATCCCTTGCTGAGCCTGAAACAAGTATTTACTTGGACAGCCAACCATGACGAGGCTTTCAGATGCGTCTAAGAAGCTCTTCTGCAACCACCCATGTAGGCACACTTTGACTGGCACTCCCGATCGTGCTGCAAACAGATGTGTCTCAACTCTACAGCATCAGCTACGCTTTATTCCAGAATCATAGCCAGGACCAGCTACGCCTCGTTCCATGTAGCTCTCACTTCCTTACCGATGCCAAGACAAGATATGCCACCATTGAACTGGAGTTGCTCACCTCCGTCTGGGCCATGACCAAGTGCAAACCCTACCTGATTGGGGTCCCAGATTTCACCCTGATGACTGACCACAGGTCTCTGATACTGATCCTTAACAAATACACGTTGGACGCAATCGAGAATCCTCGCCTCCAATGGCTAAAGGGTTTCATTTCACCCTAACAATTTACGGTCGTGTGGCGTGCGGGTAAACAGCTCTGCATCCCAGATGCCCTGTCCAGAGCCCCAATTAGCCGCCCCACACCAGAGGACGAGAAGTTATGCAACAACGCCACTACACACCTGAGGAGTATAGTGACCTGCAATGCCATCGACATAGTCACCGACCCCAAGAATCGAGATGCTGACAGAACCCTACAAGAACTTTGTGACATAGCAAATGAGGACCCTGCGTATGTACGCCTAAAGGATTGCGTGACCAGCGGGTTCTTCTCCAATCGGTACGATCTCCACAACTTGCTACTCCCCTATTGGAAGCTACGAGACAGCCTATCTGCCGCCGGGGAACTGGGTCTGTACGGGCAACACATAGTCATACCTACTGCCTACCACCGCTGGACGCTCGCTCGCCTCCATGACAGCCACCGTGGGGTGGAAGCAACAAAATGTTGGGCACAGCAAACTGTATTCTGGCCTGGGATCAACTCTGACATCACCGGTACAGTCCAAGCCTCTCAGCTTTGTCAGGTCATGCAACCCAGTCAACAGCAGGAGCCCATGCAGAGTGACGACCACCCTATGAGGCCCTTCAAGTCCGTATCAGCCGACTTCTTCACTGTCGCAGGGAAGTCCTTCCTAGTGATAGCGAACCGACTCTCTGGCTGGCCTGTTGTCATCCCCTGTGGTGCCTCATCCACAGCATCATGCACCACACGCAAGTTCTGCTGCTACTTCCAGGACGTTGGTGTTCCACTCCGCCTGAGGACAGATGGCAGACCTCAGTTCACCAGCTCAGAGTTCCAAGACTTCTTAAAATGCTGGGGCATTCACCACGTGGTATTATCACCACACTACCCCCAGTCAAATGGCCATGCCGAGGTGGCCGTCAAATCAGTCAAGTACCTCATCTTGAAGACGGCACCCTCCAGCAACATCGACAACGAAGAATTCAACAGAGGACTTCTTGAGCTCCGCAATACTCCTACTGACACAGGAAGATCACCAGCACAGATACTATACAGTCGCTCGCTCCGCTCCTGTATTCCTGCCCACCCAGAGTCCTTTTCACAGGAATAGCAAGAGAAGTCTGAGACTTGTGACCACCACGCTGCCACCCGTGCCGTACAGGTTAGACATCAGTACGACAATCACGCCTGCACCCTGCCCAAGTTAAGTGTAGGGCAGACAGTACAAGTCCAATACCCGACTTCACTCCGCTGGGACAAGATCGGGACCATCATGGGCTACGGCAGAACAAGGGATTACGAGGCACAATTTTCTAGTGGAAGAGTCTGGTAGCGTAATCGACGTTTCCTCCGACCAGTGCCTTCCCCTAGTGATGACCCCCTCCTCTACATCCCTGTGGCCCCTTGCTCGGACAAGAAAAGAAAGTCCTTTGTCAGTGACCTCCCAGTGTCCCCACGCCGATCAAAGAGACTGCAGAAAAACAGTCCGCTCAAGACAGAGATATGAGTGTGCGGGGGGAGGGAGGTGTAGATATGTGATACAAGACAGACAAAGAAGCATTTATGTAACACGTACCATCTGTAATAGTATGTCTTGTAAAGATATATCTGGCCTCCCATTTTCTATAGTACATCACGCAATGTATGTAAACACTAGTCCAGCTCAAGGTGTCAATACGTACAGACACACCGCCCGTTCAGCCTCTGTATCTTTCTGAATATAGTCTTCTCTGTAAGGAACCCTTTTATTAGAACCTACGAGTTGATCACTCAACACAGTGAGCAAACTAGAAGTATGGCAATAAATGTTAAAAGATGCATACTTTTTTTTTTATACATGCTGTCAGTGGACTGAACCAGGGCATGTGAAACATCTGTGGTAAACCATGGAAAGGTCTGTGGGGCCTGGATGTGGATAGGGACTGTGGCTGCATTACACATGACAGCTAAATACTGAGAGTAAGCAGACGTGGCCTTTTTTCGTCTGTTTCCAGGCGCTACCTCGCATATGCAGGGGGTAGTGATGCTGTTTTCTGTGGGGCTGAGTGGCGCCAGGAATGAAGGAAGGCGAGTATGAATATGTACATGTGTATTTATGTATGTACATGTATGTATATATCTATATGTTGATAAGCATATGTATATGTGATGTATGTACATGTGTGTGTGTGTGTGTATTTGAGTGGATGGATCTTTCTTCATCTGCTTCCTGGCACTACCTTGCTGATGCAGGAAAGGGCAATCAAGTATAATAAATATAATAAACAGATAAATGTTTAGAGGTGAGTTACTAAAAACACTGCTCTTTGTTTTACTTTCTAAAGTAACTGATCGGTATAAATGGTGCTAAAGCAAGTAAGAATATCTAGTGAAAGGTTTCAAAGATAAGCATGATTGGCTAGGTATAACTGCAACCCAGGCAAAGTATGTGCTCAAATGATAACATTCAGAATATATGCAGAAAGCAGAAGCATTCATAAAACACGAGCTGAGGTGAGTGCTGCTGTGGTAGCCCAGCCTTTTGACAAAATATTGTTGTAGGTGCAGTATTAAGTACATATTTTCTCTCTAACAAAATCTCATTATAGGTACTCATTCGTATATAGGAAGTCTTTCTTACTACAGAGAGATGAATGTGATTGTTAGAATGTACAAGAATGAAAGTATGAATCTGTTGTAGTATGAGAGTGAGTGTAGGGAAGAAAGAAATTTACACTGCTGAGAAATTACCCAATAAAGAACTTAACATTTACATTACTAAAAACTTAACCCAATAAATACTTTAACATTTACATTACTGAGAAATATTACCCACTGTCTTAAACTAATACTAGTCATTTCGTCTAATGCTTACCAAAGGTGAATTTGAGTCATTTGAGTTGTAGTGTTCAGAGGTAGAGCAGCCATATGATGGATGGTGGAGAGCAGCTGAATTCGATACTGTGGAGGAGAGTGATGAATGCGGTGGATGAACATCTCCAGCAAAGCATGGAGGATGCTCCAAACATGGCTCTTGAACACCACTGTTAGTAGGCTGTCTATGGAGAATAAAAATAATGAAATATTAATTATTATAACAACTTTTAGAGCTAATTGTTTCTCCTGCCATAGCGAAGAGGCATCATGAACATACAAACAATGGATGCATTTGCATACAACCCCCTAGCTGTCATGTAAACATGGTGAAACCAGCAGCTACCATCCAAGGCCATGTTAAGCCCCACAGACTGTGATATTCACATGCCTGCTTCGGCCCACAGAGAGTGTGTCATCCCAACCCCAATATATCTTACAATGATCCAAGTCATTCTATCCCAAGCATGCTTCTCTCCTGAAAGTCTAAGTCTAGTACCACAAACCCTTCTTCAATCCATCCCTTCATCTCTCCCCCCGCTTTGCTTCCTCCAATTCTAACATACAGATCCTCTTGGTCAGTCTTTCTTCACTTGTCCTTTCCATTTAACCAAACCATTTCTAAACACCCCGGTCAGCTCTCTAAATCAAGATGTGCTTACTATCACATTTTTTGTGCACTGTCATTCCTTTCACAATCAACCAGCCTCACATCACATTCTAACACATCCACCCTCTTTTCTTTAGTCGTTAAGGCCCATGACTCATTCATACAACACTGTCAGAACTACTATACCTTCAAACATATCCAACTTTGTCCTAACAAACAGGGGCTCTCATTCCAGACATTCCTTAATGTGTCCCCTCTCCCTCCCTCCCATACCCAAAGATACATTTCAGCCTCCATGGAGCCAATGTTCTACTCACAAATGAAAGTTGAAACAAGGTTCTTAAAAACAATAATGCATGCAAAAACAACTTCAAAAATTTTTAGCAGTGGATATAACTAATGATTACAGGATGAGTACCATAAAAAATGAAATATGAGAATATAAAGTGAAAGATGCCAAGAGATGGAGAACAATGGATGAACAGAATGAAATAAAAAGCTAAGATGTACTACAAGCAGAGATGAAGTAGAATTAGAAGAAAAAACAAGAAAAGCTGACAAGGAAATACTAGAGCTGCATAAAAGAGCCTGAAACAAAACGTAAATGTTCTGTATGTATTGTGAATAAAGAAAAAAACAAAATACAGGAGACTGAACACTTTGAAGTTGGAGAAACTATGAAAATGTCTACAAAAAATTTACCAGATGCTAATCAACTAGTGCAAGTAGCTTTCAGCATAAAAAAGAAAGACTATACAGATGGTAAAATTTTTAATCACTTTGATGAGCATGTCCTTACATATGTTAACAAGGGAAATCATTGAAGCAGTTGACCAACTTATAGAAATTGCAGCACCAGGACCTGATGGGACTCCAACTATAATTCTCAAAAAGACACAGGTCACACAAGCAATGTCTCTAATGAAGCTATTGAGGCAAAGCATATAACAATCTGGTACAGAAGTTGTACACAAAATGGCATAAACTAGTACAACACCAATACTGTACACCAAGGGGAATTCAAACTAATGCCAAAAGAATTTAGACCAGTTACTCTAATATCACATACAATCACAGGACATGAAAGGAAGGTGAAAAATTCCCAGAGCCTCTTTTTAGTAACCATATAATTTCTGGAAGTATACATGAGAAAGGACTACATATGCACAAGCAAGTTATATGTGCCATGACCCTGTGTATGCATGATACCTCTGATTATCTTCATGTAATTTATGATTTGGTAAATCATAAAGACAACTAAAATTCAAAGCTACTGAAAAATTCTAATCTTCATACTCACTAATGAAATGCTTGATGCCAATGCTCTCTATCTCTGTGTAGACCAGGAGTCGTGCATATGTTTCAATCAGTGCTGGAGCCAATGCTACACCTGATTTATGCTGGGCTTGCTTTTGTATATGCTGGAAGAAAATATGTAAAACCTAACCATAGTAATTTTATGCAATTTTCTTGTAAACAAAAATATATTTCTTATGCGGGTACCTGCAGAATGCACGTACCATTTAGTGCCCCTATGTAAAGGCAAGGGGAAATGCTTATAGTATACATGTTGAGTATGACCTGTTCAGGTGTATGGCAGCGTGGTGATTAACCCTTAAAATGTGCAATCCATGCGAAATATTTCTCATCCCATAAAAAGAGAATTTTTCTCCTTGCAGAATATATCAAGTGGTATTCATAAGAATACATAAAAAAGTAGAATACTTTCCTCCATATTGGATTGGGAGGGTGTTGCGTTGCTGGAGAAAGGCCATGATTGGTGGTATGGATACCCTCATTCATATAAGAATTTGATGATTATGGTTGTTTTCCAGGTGTGGTTTCATTCTATATGCACCTAACCTCATTACACATTTTATAGTTTTTCCAAGCGCCCCCCCCCCTTTTCTTTTTTTAATATAAACATGAGCGGATAGTGTTACTCTCCTAAATTTTCAAAACAATCCTTTGCTCTGGTTCCTGTAAAGGAAAGAACTATGATACCTATTGTATCTTGTAAAGGAAAGAACTATGATACCTATTGTATCTTGTAAGTTATGGTGGTGATGAATCCTGGGTGTTAATGATGAAGCAAGGGTGTTGACGGA
This sequence comes from Panulirus argus, assembly GCA_038088735.1. NCBI lineage: Eukaryota > Metazoa > Arthropoda > Malacostraca > Decapoda > Palinuridae > Panulirus > Panulirus argus. The sequence continues at coordinate 16,049 of JAYMFT010044979.1, read as the reverse complement.
ATTTGGGTAGTGAGTCTTAAAATTTCAGGACAAAAGTTAAAGCACAAACACCACTTGCTTAAAGTCTTGACAGACAATGATAATAACTTTTCTGTGACATGATACAACAAAAATGCAACTATAAAATGAAAATCAAATAATTGGGTTAGTTACAAAATCGGACACCTGCTGCTGTTGGGGATAAAAAATAGCAAATATTTATGATTTACAATAATTTTGAATTACTAGTAATCTGTGGAGAAGTCTAGAGATAATGGCATGTGGAGCTCCACTTATGCAAAGCCAGAAAAGGCAGACAGCATGATAAACAAAATATTAGAATCTTTCATGCAAAATTTAAATAATTCAATTATTTTACCCCCATTCCTTAATGTCGGAGCCAGTGCATCAAACTTACCTGTGTAATGTTGTGAACAAGACTCATCTTGACATGCACAGTGAGAGCATCAAGCAATGTTATGGAGAGGGGTGAGGTACTACCAAGGGCCACACAGTTAATACCTGGCATTGGTACTGTTGATTTTTGATTTCCCTGAATGCTGTCTGACAAAGTTAATATTGATCTCTGGAAGTACTCCTGAAAAACAAGCAAGCAGCATTGTATTATTCATAAGTGTAGATAAATAAAACTGTAGGTCACATTCAAACCGTCAAACAACCATTTATATATCCCATTTTTTTTGCTTGGAGTTATTGGTAAGAGTACTGAAGGGTGACAGATAAAAGATGGAGACCCCGAGTGCAAATTAAGCTTGGCAGGAATCACAGGGTGTTATTCTCTTTGTGTTAGCAGTGTCAGTCACTGCATCATTTCATAATCTCCAACTAAGTAAGCCTTCACCTTTGGAGGCTGTTATCACCAAAAAAAGAGCAGATGACATGAAGGATACTGCATTTTCTGGAATCCCTAAAGATGTGGGAGATGGCATTAAGGATATTATTTACCCCAAGAATATACGCTGTGTAGAATAAATTTCAGGATGGGAAAACATGCAAGAATATAGTAGGATCATGATTAATAGAATTCTATGTCTGTCTACCCACTATGGAGCTATGAATGGGTATAAAGGACATAACATGTAAAAGATGTGAATGAAAATGTCTACACAACAAGTGAAAAAAGTGATAATACCTGATTTGTGGAGTATGCATTTACTAGAAGAGCAATTCTGTAATCAGGTGGAGTACCAGCAGTAATAAGTGGTAACTGTGAGTTGAGGGCTAAACTCTGTAAGAACCTGTAAAGATAAAAGAACAAGAGGAAAACTGCATGGTTAGTGATCCAAGCTGACATCTTACACGTTGGAATCAGTATAGCAGCATTGATTCAGGAAAGAGTATTTAGGTAATGCCACTGCTTGTCCTATACACAAGGATGCAAAACCAGTGACAAATATATCAAACCTCTATCTGCCTCAGAATCTATCACTTGAATGAACTATCCATTACCAATTAAGTCTTGTAAAATAAAAGACAATACAGTAACAGGTTTTTCATAAAATAAATTCTTCAAATGATGCATAATGTATAGCCAGAAAAGTGACTGCAAATATTTTTGTCATCTGTTACATACTCATGATGATTCTTAAACACTGGTGGTAATGATCGTGGTGTCTTGACATTATCTCCTTGAGCTTTCTTGAGAATATGCACAAGAATACACATGGCAGACATCTGCAGAGCACATCGTGGATCAGTATAGTCAGGGACAGGCAATGGCTCTTTCTCAGGATACAGCACCTCTAGAAGAAAAAAGACATAATACATTTCTTCAGCTTACCTTTTAACTACTTATTGTCTGATCTCTTTTAACTGTTAACATGTAGTATAGTAAAGGATGGGCAAGAAAGATTAATGCTAGATGTAGGAAGGCAGTAAATCTATCTATATCTCTGATGCCTGTTCCAATTGGAACTCACTTAAATGGGTGGCCATGGCAATAGAGTCTCCATAACAAGTGAACTCCAGTGAAGGGAATAAGAAATATGTTAAATAAAATGACTTGGGAAAAATCTTATAATGGTGACAGCAAAGGAAAGTGGATTGCTTTGCTTTTCATTATTAAAGAAACCTACAGGGTGCAGAAAATACTTGAAAAGGTATACTGAAAATATCAAATTTGGCAAACAGTTGTGTGACCGGACTAAATTTAAAGAAAGGAAAGGTAAGACCATTTAATATGATGCAGTATTGAGAAAAGTTAAGGCTAGCAGTTTGCATTAAGATGCAGAACTCAAGAATATTGTCTACAAACTAAAGGTAGGACTGATGCTGTTAGTGAATGAATGATGAATAAAGAACAGACGGAAGAGTTGCAGGCATTGATAATAAAATTTTGATGGATGTAAGCAATGGAAATTCAAAAATGTTTGATGGTATAGTAGTGCCATAGATTGAAAGCATGGGTCTTAAACAAAATTGTAAAGAACAGGGTGAATGTGTTGGAAATGAAATGTTTGACAACAACATATTGTGTAGGGGTTGATCAGATATGTAAAAACAGGGTAAGAGAAAGCTGTAGTGCACATCATGAGCACTAAACAGGCTCCCACTGTATACAGTATGCATACCCATTACTAAGGGACACTGCATTATAACTTTAATCATTCATTACTTATCAAAGAAATACAACTTTAAAAATTATTCCTCACCAATTAGCCTAAGGACTGGAAGGAAGTCAGAGAACTGATTCTTCTGTATACTGCCTGAAAGAAACTGCACTAACACCCACATAAGGTGATCTCGCCCTGGGTGATTACTTTTTCCCTTTAGCTGAAAAGAAAAATGTTGAAGTCAACACATGCATAATGTTTTCAGTATCTGGCAATGTTTTTAAGTTAGTGATACCTTATCACTGACAATTTTAAGTAAAAATTCAGATCAGCTACTTTTTTACTTTATTGTCATACCAGTTCACCATTTCCTGCATTTGCGAGACAATGCCAAGAACAGACAAAGATATGGCTTCATTTGCTCACATCCATTTTCCAGCTGTTATGTGTATTGCAACAAAACCACAGCACCTCTCTCTCTCTCTCTCTCTCTCTCTCTCTCTCTCTCTCTCTCTCCATTACCAGGCCCCATAGACCCTTCCATAGTTTCCCCTGACCACCCTCCACCCCCACAAACTAAATACCTGCTCATCTTTCTAAGAACCCTGCTTTCAACTCCTTCACCATTCCATCCATAAACATCCATGGTGACATCATACACTCCTAATGCAGACCCACCCTCACCTGGAAGCACTCACCATCTTCTCTTCCTACTAGCACACATGCCTTATTCTTGCATCAAACTGTTTACTGCTTCTAGCAAGTGGTAGAGAGAACTGGTATCTGGTAGGGGTAGGGAAGGCATGTGGCAGGATTCAGTGATCATGTTAAAAGGATTAGTAAACAACCATTCAACTACCCAAAGTCAAAACATTGAATAGTTCTACAAAACACTCTTTACATTAATTCAAAAGCATATTTGACATACTGACCATTACCTGATAGTATACTGACTTTTGTAAATACTACATGAGGACAGAAACCACAGGGTAAATAAAAAATAAATCTACTTTTAGTCCCAGTGCCATATACTGTCATTTACCTTCTCATGCAGTCTTAAAACCAGGGATGGAAATGAGATGAGCTGGAATAATACAAAATATATAAGAAGGGAAGACAGATGGGCACAAGAACATGGATTGTGGTCTGGAGAAGCTGATGAGGATCCATTGCCAGAAGAGCCATTGGTAGAGGATCCACTGCCAGAACTGTCAACACGACTGCAATCTTCCATGGCAGTAACCATCAACTCAACCAGCTGTTCCTCTAAGGCAATGCATCGTTGCTTTTGCTACAAAGAGAAAGTTATATAAGTTAATAATTACCTCCTTAAAGGCTCTTCAATTTCAAAAATTCAACCTAGTTTTTCAGTTTTTCATTTTCTATCGTGTTTGGATTTTGGTGAAAGAAGAATTTAATGTGTTTACAATAGTACTAAGACATCAAAGGAGTCGAGAAAGTTTTCTAGACATCATAAATAAACACTTACTCCAGAGGCCTCTTGCAGCACCTCATAAAGTAAAGATATTTTATTAAAAACTGCAGCATCAGGTCAAAATGAATAAAGAAAATGTCCCAACAAAGTAAGGATTTTTTTACTAGCTGTGTGGTGCTATAAATTTCATGAGACTGGTATACCTTCTCAAACCTGAGATGTTTCTGTATGATACTCCAAAATCAAGGAATATGGAAGAGAAATTGGAAAAGTTATCAACAACGAGCTCAAATAAGTTCTGCTTTTGCAATAAACTTACAGATGGGATCCGCACCTTCCCTGCCATTGTAAACAATCATGTCATTCACTGATCTTTCAAACAGGCCAGTAAATTCTCCACTACAAAAAAATCACTCCTTAAAAACTTCTTCTACTCTAGTGCACGGTTGAGAAAACTGATATTTTATTATAACAAATTACTGGCACATCATGCATGACATAGTTTTCATCCAGAGAGTGGGTTGTGACCTCTGGGAGAGATTTTTCAGACTGGTTGAGTTTAAGAGACTGTACCCACAATACTTGTACAAAACTCAGCTGAATATCATATTACATGGAAAATCTTCCTTTTAATCATATTCAAGTTCTATAGCTTCAATATGACTGGCTAGTTATTGGCAAACACTAAACAACAAATTCACATCATAACACAACCCCCCAGATGGTCTTAGGTTACATTAGTCCTCCTTAACTTGAAAACATTCTAACTATCTAAGATGCATACTCCCTGTCTATGAGCCAGATAATCAAAGGGTATCACAATGTCCATTTTATCTTTATTAAAGAACCTTACAAAGTAAAATCAGTGATAAAGTAAGAAAAATCTTAAAGGATGTGGAAGCATATTTTCTGCATGTTAATATCTAGTAGTAATACATAGATTAGCCTTTTAATTTTCATGGTATAGTACTAGAAATGTGAATGAAAAAAGGGAAGGGTAAAAGTAGTGAAGTTGAAGAATGAGAGTATAATACTCAGCTTTGAAGAAAATTTAAATATGAAGCTCAGAAAATTCAGTGAAAGAGATTAGGATGATGTGAAGGTTGATAAAGAATACATTATTAGAGGCTACTACAGAAACATATGGTAATATAGGTTATGCTATAGAGAGAAAGGTTAACATGGTGAAATAAAGATTTCAGGAAGTTGACTGAGGAGAAAAAGTGTTTGGAAGATGCTATAATTCCAATGAAATTGTAATATATGGAGGGCAAAGAGTGCAGAATATATCCCAAAATGAAAAGTGCACATAAATAAAAGGAGAGTCAATGAGGGTCTTGGGAGAAGTCTGAATGATAAAAACAATGATTATGGTGATGTTCAGTCAAGAAAATCATGCACCTTCAAAGAGGCATTGCCTTTATGGGTGCAACTACCATTACCATACCAGGAGAGAATATTCATCACATTAAAGCTGAAATGAAAGTAAGAGCTCTCTATTTCTATAAATGAAGTGAATGTTGATAAGCAGTACTACATCAGTTGGTTACAGTTCAACTAGTTGGGTCTAATGGGAAGTTCTGAGCTACCTGTCAGTCACATACACCAGTCAGTCACATTGTTCATGATCTTTCTTTTTTATTTAATTTGGAAGTTCCAGAAGCAGAGACATTACTGGTTTGATACGCGGCAGGAGTCTTTTCAACCTAAACCCAAAATTAAATATTCATTTCTCGAAATGATACTCTGTGATATATCCAGCTGAAATCATTACACAGCTCTTCACTTCCTCAAAAGTTCTAACACTTCTTATGAACATCATTAAATTTCAAAATAAACACTGTCTCATCATTCACAATAAATACAAAAGAATATAATTTCATATTTTGGATACTTTAAGATAATGATTACTACCCAAACAAAAACTAAGCATAACACATCTACCTTTTTCTGAATGTCTATAACAGTGCAAACCATTTCACGGGAATATGGCTGCCTTAAAATGTAGCGTAGAAGGCCAGGCTGGGGTTCTAGAAGTTCAGGTTTGTATGGTAGTGCACCCTTTAGCTGGAACTTCAGGGTCACAGGGTCTAACTTCCAGGAGGTGATGGATGGACTGTTGTGACCTAGATCATGGTAAGACAAATCATAAACACAGTTGGGAAGAATAAGAGAGCATTAGCAACATAGTTCATGATTAAACAAGACCTAATTCACCCAATTAGTTTTCCCATCAAAGAAAATAATAAAAGTATATAAAAAGGAACAAACATGAATCTTTTTCATTAACACATTAATTATAGCAAACTCCAAGCAACTAATACATCTGCAGAAGGTGGTTTCCAAGCTTAGGACAGTGCATGAAAGGAGGAAGCTGAGAGTAATGTGAAAAAAGCTTGGTTATTAGGTTTACAAAAGGAAAAAGACAGGTTACAAGGAGTGTGAGTTTAAATGAAGAGTACTCATAGGAAGTGAAGTGTTTTAAATAGCTGGGGAAGATATGGCAGCATAAGGAAAATTGTGAAAAATTGGTAAAAAAGACAAATTACCATTTTTATATTTTAGAGATGAATTGGCACACCTTGGGAATGTAACTGGAATTTTTCTACATATTTCCCTTGGTCCAGTTTTCATTGTGACCCGGATCATTGTTTAATGAACACATTAACTACAAACAAGAATGGCTACTTGGCAGACAGTCATGTAGTATTCCATCAAATTGTTATTTCTTGTTTGCAACTGGGATGTGGAAATGCTACTGAAGTTTTTTTTTTCCACAAAATCTGCCAGCTTTCTGTTCCTATCAACAGCTTTCCATTGAGTTATAAAAGGGCAAGTAAAAAAATATCTGCAGTGTGTCTGTTATTTGTTTCTAGAATTGACTACATTGCTGATGGTGGTGGCACTGCAAACACTGAATGTAAAAGTCACTGCTGTGTGGGAACAAGACCTTCAAACTCATCTGTTCAATTTAGTCATGCTCTAAACTTGCAACAAAGATGAACTGCACACAGTCTCTCTCTCTCTCTCTTTTTTTTTAAGGGAAATGAAAGGATCTGAAATTCACAGAAGGTTATCCATACAGTCTGATGATCATGTCTGCCATAGTGGAGGAAATGCTCAACAATGGTTGTACTAGTGTTATTGACACAGAACATTCTGGGCAGCTGTCCACATCAACCATTGACAGCAACAGTGACCAAGCTCATATGATGGTTCTTGACAAAAGGATGGTAGTTATCAATGAAGTCACAAGACACCTTGAAGTAAACCATGATTCTGTCTCAGCAACACTACAAGACAGACTTGAATTCCACAAGGTTTGTGCAAGATGGACTCCAAAGCAACTGATGGAACAGCATAAGCACAATCATTTGGACATCTGTACCCAATCTTTGGATTGGCATAGAAACAAAAGAAATCAGTTCATAACCTGCACTGTCTCGGGAGGTAAGACTTGGATCCATGCAATGAAAGATCAGATGCTGAAAACTCAGTAATCAGCTAATGAAGTTTTACTTACAATGTTCTAAAATTCCCAGGGTGCAACTTCTTACCAATATCAAGAGAGGAACTACAGTAACCAGTGCTGGGTATACCAACATAATGCATAATCATCTGAACCATCAATCAACTGGGGCAAAATGGAAGGGAAGGTGGTTGGCAAGTGTTCTTTTTCTACGTGCCAATGCCCAGCCTCATTCCATTTACCATACTACAGAAACCCAGAAGCAGTTGAAGCTGGAGGTTCTCAATCACCACCCATACAGCCCTGACCTTGCTTTGTCAGATTATCATTTGTTTGGACCTTTAAAAGAAGCTTTGAGAGGCTATCGATTTGCCACTGATAAAGTAAAGGATGTGAAGCACGTGACTTCATGTGCAGCCGAAAACCTTATTTGCTGATAGTACTCAAAACCTGTGTATTGCTAGATCAAGTGTACTGAAAAGTAGCTTTATTTTGTGGAAAAAATGAAATAATTTCCTAACCTGTAACATAAGTGTGAAGTGAAAGTAAAACATTGTAGATACTTTTTGACTTGACCTCATATGTTCAAGTAATAGGAGGTTCTAAAACTGATCTTCCTTACCCATTAGGCAGTGCCAAAAAGTAAAGAAAAACAACAAACATTTCCACAGACACCAATATATAATACATATCACTTACTTTACAGAAAAGCATAACTGAGACACTAACCAGTGTGCTCCACAATGGGTCGGAGTTTTGGACGTGCCATTATTGACAGCATCTGGGCAGCTCTACGAAACTTGTCAACAAAATCTGTCAGCAGTGATGCTAGTTTCTGGTTATGAAAAATTACCACAATCAGATATATAAGAAATATTTCAGTAAATGGGTGATGACATTCACTTCTTTCAAAAAGAGAATAATTAAACTAAATCAATAAGTTCTGTATATGAGGGAGATGGGTATGTGGGGGTGACATCAACCTTGCAACCTTTGTCTTGTGGAAATAAAACCTACAGAAAGGTGAAAAAATTATTTAAGAATATCTAATAATAGTTACAAACACTTAGTATAAATACTAAAATCCAACTACATAAACACCGAACATGTTTGATTACCTAATTGTACAGCTTAGGAAGAGAGTTTTACAATCTTGGGACCCTATCTCAAACACGAGTTTTACAATCTTGGGACCCTATCTCAAACACTTTTTTCTACTGTACAGCATTTTAAATTTCTGAATGCTGTCAGCATTCACAGTTTCTTTTGCTTTATTCCAAACTTGCATTAAATCTTACAAGGTTGTGATCAAGTTTCCTCCAACACTTCCCTTTTTAGTGGTTGACAAATTAATGGTCTCTAGCCTCTTGCTGCACCTTACCTATCTCAATTCCAGTACCAACTTTTTACCCTCTAATCGATCTTCTGTATTAGATCTTTGTACTTCTTTAAATGCTGCAACCAAACTTGAGAGGCATGTTTTGGTTTTGGGCTTATACGCATTGTGAACAATTTGCTTAATATTTCTTAACCCATGTATTTGCAAATTTCAATATTTCTCAGTAAACAGAGTGTCTCCTTTACTATACTCCTAAGTTGGGGCTCTGCAAACAGGTTAGGTACAATGTTGATTCCTGCAACACATTGCTTTAGCAGTTTGTAGTATTTGTACTGAGCCCTTCTTTCACTATGTCCCATCCTCATTTTTTTGCATTTACTTGAGTTGAATTTCATCAGTCATGCATCAGACCAACTTTGGAGTTTGTCCTAGTACCCTTGCAAGTTGATGCAATCCTCCTCACCTTCTACTTCCCTATGACCTTGGCATCATCCAACACCTCCAAAAAGTCATTTACACAGATCTATAAAAGCAATGCTCCAGGACTGAACCCTCAAGCATGCCACTGGTGACCCAGCCCATTTTGAGAAAGCTCATCTGACATGGGTCCTGTGTTCAACTTCCATTAAGATAACTTTCTGTCTATATACATAAAATGATAAATATGTGTGCCTGGACACAGATGATAAATGTGTGTGCCTAGACACAGATGATCATCAAGACTACACTGCAAGGCCCAATAAGAGACAAGCACATACACAGCAACTTTCTGCTAAGTTACACTCTTATAAAAAAGGCTTCATATCTTTTCACCTAACTATTTGGATAATTTTTTTTTTTTTCCCAAAAATGTTATCCTGAACACAAACAAACTCTTGGTCTCAAAACTTGTTACTTAAGCAATATCATTCTCTTGATATGATCAAAGACCCTGGCTAAGTTCAAATCTCTTGTTAAGCAAATATGAAAAGCTAGTGCATAAGCGCATGTTTTGTCTGAAATACAAACCTCCAAGCCTTTTTCATTAAAGCATGCTCAATGCATCCTTTAGAACAATAGCCATTTAAGACAGTGAATATGCATGGGTCTTCAGTAAACAGGATATAAAAATACAGTTTATATAAGCGTCAACTCTAATGCATAGCCAAGTTCTGCACTGCTGCCACCATGACCATTTGGTCATAAGTGTTAAAATGCAATTGGAGCTTAGAGTTATCACACAAGAAGTACGAAGGTCATGGTAATAATGGTTACATATAACAATTGCTACAGTATCTAGAGATTACCAAATGCAGGCATAATTATGTTGTCTTAATTTGTCTTCCTGCAAAAGATCATATATTAAGAAAAAAAAAAAATAAATCTAGAATACCTCATGACACAAAATATCAAAATACCAACCCAATGAGGCCACTGTTTATAATCTGGAAACAGCTTGAGAAGTTCATTTACTATAAAATACCCAGGAAGAAGGGATGCATTTCGGTCAAATATCAAGTTCATGACATCATACAGTGCATCTACAAGATGTAACTGAGACCTCCGAAGGTTAGTAGGAAGTTGCCGGGCACAGTCCAAGCACATCTGAAACACCGAGGTACAGAAATGTAATTTAACATATTTATAAAGTTTACATATATTTACATCTTAAGGATTCTGATCATCACCAAGTTTAAATTTACTGTTGTTCACTTACAAGAGTTCTATCTGTACTTACAAACCGTAACCATTAAAAGCATTAAAGTAATCTTGAGCACCTTTCTATCAGTTAATCATAACCTTGTAAACAAACCTATAAAATCATTTACCTACATATAAAAGAAATATACATGTTTACAGCAATGGTAATCAGGGAACTCCAATATCTTACTTTCTGTGTTACTGCTGCACACAAAATTATAAATATTGCAACGGTAACTGTGGTAAAACCATATTACTTTTAAGTCCTCATCCTCAAAGGTTCTGACTACTGATTATGACCAAGGATGAACTTTTATGCTTAAAAATTTCTCTCACAACTTTACCTTCATAATCTCACGAACTCCTTTATAGTCAACCCCAGTAATTATTTTCTTAATGATACCAAATGCTGTGACCCAGAAGATGTCATGATCAGGGATGAGGTTTTCATTTGTAAGCAGACTGATGCAAACCACTCTGAAACACATACAGTAGGTTTTTATATCGCAGAGATGAATATGAGATACAAGTCAAGTATTGAGTACATTAGTAGAATCTTTACATGTGTATATACCCATACAGTTCTGCTACATCTGTGCTTGGATACATTTACTAACCAGTGGCACATGACATGCAGACCAAGAGTAGTGGCAATGGAAGAAATCAAGGAACAGGAATGTGCATTTATGGATTTACAAAAAGCACATGATGAAGTTAATAAGAAAAGAACTATGGGACATTATAATTTCCCATGGTGAGCACTGAATATATTTTAAAAGTTCTTAATAAGAAACAGGCTTATCCTGTGTACAAAATATCAACATGCTCTCCCCATTTTCCTTTGTATCCTCAACTCTGTGATTTTGTTACACAAACAAAGAAAATAATCTGCCATTGCCAATAATATTATTAATTAGAAGTAAAATACCAGTCTTGACTGGACGGCAACATTCTTAACTTATTCTGTTATTGCCATGCAGGCAGCATATGAGTAAGAGAGAAACATACTCGGATGCGAGGCTGATGATATAAGAGAATTTAACCTACTTTGCTGAAACTGTATTGGTGCTTGTAAGATGAGTGAGGGTCGAAGCCACAAACTGTGCACGATAAGGATTGTCTTGTCGAGCTAGCACTGATACAATAGTGCCAACTCCTGCCTCTTGTAATCGCATGGCAACCTCATTTCCTGTGGGTCTAAAATTAAACATAACATTTCTAAATCAAACTGTACAGAGGCATTCTTTTCACATATACAAATAAATGCTAAAGATAGAAGTCTGACAATGAAAATGTAACAATGAATCATCATGACAACTGTTACACAAGATTTAGCATTTTGCTTGTTTGTTGGTTTTCGCTTAGCTTACAATAGCATCCCTACTTATTCCTTTTACATTTTGCATTTCAATCTCCCCACATTACCCTTCAATGCTTTTCTCAAATTTACTTTCTCAATATCCTTGTACCATTTTGAAGATATAATTAGGTATATTGCAATCATGAAATTCTCTTTCTACTACTTTTCTACAGAGTCTTGATGTTATTTGATATGCCTACATGAATTTCTTTACCATTCAGCTGATCAAATTTCTTAACACATTCCAATGTTAACATATTCTACAAATAGTAATAAAGCCATAGTATAAGGTATCAAAAATTTCAGGATGATTCATCTTTTCACCTGAAGGCAATAGTTCAAAAATTTTCACAGTCCTTTCAAAATTGCTGAAATACCCAGACCCAGACTCTATTTCCTCTGCTTCATTTCCTGTATCAGAGTCATTAGGAGTTCAGTTGTCACAAGGGTCAAGGCCTATTTCCATGCCAAGGTTGTCAAGGGCCACTTTTGCATCATTTACAGGAGAAGGTATACTTAGGTTCTCTTTCATCTCGGGTTTAGGGTGTGAGAATAAATCCATTAGAAACATACAGGTATCTCAAGTCCATTAGATCATCCCATCGTCTTTACTAACTTGACCCGTAGGACTGACACTCTAAAGGATTACTGCATCCCTTCCCCAGTACAAACACAATGAGAAGGCTTCTCAATAATTAATTGAGCAAGCCTAGTTAATCAATGAATAATCTAACCAGATGGATCAAAATCCAACAAAATTTAGAAAAATTTAAGAAGTTGGAGAAATACATATCAGTTGTATGGATATCCAATATACCTAAAGCTTGAACTGAGGATCCACACTATGAGAACAGAACTTTTACCATTTCTATTGAAAACTGAACTTTACTATATTCAGTCATATGAAATTAATCTCTGGGATGTTTTACTCTTAAACAGACTTAGGCATTATTCAGCTCCACCTTCAAAGTTTAAATGACAGTCTGAATCTTACAGCATTTCATAAAAATACAAAATGAAACAGCCATACTCAATCCACCCCTAGATGGCCCTGGAATTAATTATAATATAATGGATGGAAAAATCTAATGAAGCGTAAACAAAATACATCAAAGTATACATACGATGGTCACTCAATTGTGAGACACTAAAACTGATTAAATCCTGGTAATGTTGTAACTTACTTGGTTGTTTCAGAGCCCTTCTGCCCTGCTCCTTGCTGATTATCCTGACCAGCATTTGCAGTGTTTGCTGCCTCTGTGGCCTCAGAGAATACATGCTGGAGGTCTTCACACACAGAATTAAGGCGAGCAGAGTCTTTTTCAGACTTGGGTACTACCAGTAAGTTGATGAGAGCCTCTTGAAGGGCATCCACTTTCTGAAACAAATAAATAAAGTGTTGCAGCCCCTTACATAAGTCAACTTCTTTTAACCAGTTTTATCATTCTTCACTTATCAGTGCCTTCTAGGAAGAAGCAACTCCAAATGCAAAGGTCACAACACTTCATTCATCTATGATGAACCTCTCTTGTGCAACTCATTTTTGGTATTCCTTTACCCCATTTCTGGTCACCTCACTCAGTAACAAGTTCAAACAAATTATAAAACTTTTATCATCTATTACATAAATATACCTCAAATATTCTATGTGTAATTTGTTATCGATACTTTTTATCCAAATGCTGCTTCAACCACCATGGTCCGTACATATCAAACTGAGCTATACTAACAACCTCAGAAACCCCCTGGCTCTGAATTTCCAACTCATCACTGGGATTCGTCTTCCCTTATTTCTGATCATCCTACTCAAAAACTACAGTTACTTCTGTCATTCATTCCACATCTTGCCAACAACACTCGATATTTTCTTCTGTGCTCACTACCACAACCAACCTTACTCTGTTTACACACCAACAGCATTCATCTTCATTTCTAAATGAAAAAGATCTACACTTTCAGTGTTGTTCAAACCAGCTTGAATCTACTTCATTTTAACCATACATCTTAACAGCTAACATCTTCAGTTCTTACTATCTTCTTGGTACGGGAAACCATGAAAGTCCAGTTTAGCTCCGCATCACCGCAATGGTAGTGTAGTGCTTCAGCCACACAGCATTAACAACTTTAGCATTAGTGTAATTTTGCTATTTAATGGAAGTGTGTAAAAAATAGATGAGAGTGGTGGAACATGTTTACTGCAAAACAATATCATAAATATACATATGGAAAAGCAATACATTGCTAATATAAGCAAGTATTGCATTAGTTGACCTGATCTCCCTCAGAATTACAGATGTATTTCAACACCCATGCTGCAATCCCCCTGGATTTCAGTAGATTTCATTGTTTGGATGGATCACTAATGTGAGGTTTTGGTTGTTAGTTCCAAGATTATACTATTAAACTCTGGAGGTAAATACTGTCCATTTGTGAAATAGGTTCTGTTATTATATTTCTCCTATTTTTCACATTCAATAGCTTAACTTAATTTTGATATTCATAACCCTCACCACTATCACTTTTTTTTAATAAATCAGAATAACATAGGATGCTCCACATTATACCTCGCCACTCCTACTCTGTTCAGTAATGACTACACTGTTACAAGATATTCACTCAGTGTTCAAAGATATTAGTGGCAAACAGATAAATTACTACTTTACTAATTACATCACCCCAGTAAAAAGCTGTCAGTGCTTTTCTAAAATTTTGCCACACATTCCACAATAAAGAGCTACATTAATATAACCATGCGAGTGCTTAACTTTTACCTACCAGTGTAGAGAGTTTGATAATTAACAAAAATTATGCAAGGAAAGTATATAACTACTAAAACCTGCTAACAAGGGAACAGCAGATCATTATGAATTTGAAAAACTGGTGAACAACCTTAAACACAACATTTAAAATGCTGATGGTTTAAACTCTATCAGCTGTGCAGTAACAAACAACACCATTTGCTTTATCAGTCTTACCAAAATACCCAATAGGAGTTCATTGACTTTACTTTCCATCATGACTGCAGATTCTTCCATACGAAATGATAAATCACATTATTTCAAGTGGCGAGCAACTCCCTCGTTACACTTCCTGCTTGTTATGCAGTTCCCTCCACTCCGTGTTTCTATCATCCAATACTGTAGTCGGAAGAGGCATAAATGGTACTTAGGAGCTTAACTACGATAAATTACCAAGTGGTAATTTTAAGGGTTGAATATCTTCATTGACACAAACGACCGAGAACCCTCTGGCTTATCATTTTCTTACCAAAATGTCCATAAGAAGCTCATTAACTTTAGTTTCCGTCATGTTTGCTGATTCAGAAATCACCATACTTCAGGATAACACTTTGGTAGTTTCATCACTCCTCCCTCGTTGTGTAGTTTACATCTCTACTTTTGTTGTTTACACTGACAAATATAGTAAGAAGAGATATTCTGTAGCTTGTGTGACGGCAATAATTCACGGGATGGTAACCATGGATGCTCTTTAGTATTTCTGACGAACAATAGATGACGCGGAAACCTCTTCATCCTCCTCCTCAGCGACTGGTTCTAGGAGTATAAAATTACACTGATGAGCATAGTGGTACATTTAAGAGATGACTGGCATTCTTTTTTCAACAAACTGTAAGAACATTATCTAGTTAGTAACGCTGGAAACAGCAAATAAGTATGAAAAAAAGAATCAACCTTGCTTTTCCATATATATATATATATATATATATATATATATATATATATATATATATATATATATATATATATACCAGAAAAGAATTGTAATAAAAGGAATCCTTTTTCTAAAGGCTCCTGCTTCACAAGGCTCCGCTATTTCCTGAAGGAGGGAAATGTAGATTCCTTTTTGGGGAGATTTTTGACGAGTCTGTCCTCCCAGTTATACAGCCACGCCAAGTATATATGATATATATATTGAAATACCATTAACATTCAATAGCAGATCTTATGATATTTCACAATATATATATATGTAGAGATGAAAATCACAGTAGTCCATGATGGCAGTAATGAAGGTTAAATCGTACTTCAGTAGGAGTTCATAGAGTTTTATTTAACATGCAGTTTATATATACATGTATGGCACTAGTTTCGCGGAGACAATCCTCCTCTTCAGGTGCCAATAATCCACTTAGTTATTTAAATCCCAACATCACACATCATTCTCTGGCATAGCAGACGGTTCCAATATACCAG
>JAYMFT010044968.1:0-15465 GCA_038088735.1 Panulirus argus | reverse complement strand
TCAAGATCTTTCTTCTCATGACCAGGTGCATAAGCACTAATGATCACCCATCTCTCACCATCCACTTTCAATTTTACACTCATCAATCTGGAATTTACTTCCTTACACTCTATCACACACTCCCACAAATCCTGCTTCAGGATTAATGCTACTCTTTCCTTAGGTCTTGTCGTCTCAGCAACTCCTCACTTCACTCCCGAGATGTTTCTAAACTATTCTTCCCCTTTTCCCTTGAGCTTCGTTTCACTCAGAGCCAGAACATCCAGGTTTGTTTCCTTAAACATACTATCTATCTCTCCTATCTTCTCATCTTGGTTACATCCACACACATTCAGACACCCCAGTCTGAGCCTTTGAGGAAGATTAGCTCCTCCTGCTTGGCTCCTTCTTCTGTTTCCCCTTTTAGAAATTTAGAGTACAAGAAGGGGAGTGTTTCCACACCCCCGCTCCTGCCCCTTTTAGTCGCCTTCTATGACATGCAGGTAATACGTGGGAAGTAGTTTTACACCCCTATTATTGTTGCTAGAGGTCACAGTGGTGTGCGTGATCTAGTGCATGCATAAAACCACAGAAAAATTAAAGATAATAATTTCCCAAGTGCTCTTTCATGTAATGATCACATTATCAGGGGAGATATAAGAATGAGATAGAAGACGTAGAACAATCAGTTGATATACAAGGAAAAGACATAGCAAAGACACCATTGATAAGCAAACGTTACCGGTTGGTGGTTTTCGGGATGGCTGTCATAAAATTTTTATTATGTGGACAAGAAAGGGAACTGTTTACAAATTTTACCTACAACATAGATATCCAGTTTATTTAGACCATTAATATTAATGTTACATTTCTTTGTGTTTTTAATGATAGAAAATTCAATGATATTTCTCATGGTAGAGTTACAGTTGATAACTGAATTTGCATTACTCCAGTCAATACAATGATCATAATTTTTAAGATTAAACAAATTTACTACCTTCTATCATCTTTACTGTGGAGGTGAAAATGATTGTATGTTACTATTTTTAGATTGCATGATCCATAGGAATTAAAACATGTTTAGCTTTAGCATATATAGAAAACCAGCCAATGATTGTTCATATATTCATTATTACTCAACTCAGCATGACAAGGTTAAATAATCATCATTCCAGTTGATGTTCCATAGATTATTACGTATATGTAGTCCACAATTTATTGATGATGAGTTTGAGAAGATATATTGTATTGGACCCAAGTTAAAGTATCCTAGATCTTTCATTGATAAATCCCTTAAGTTGACAAGAAATCATTTTATATAGTTAAACTCTAACCTACCCTTGATACCAAGAATATTTTAGCTCTCCCTTTTGGTAATAATTTTACATTACTTCCCAGGTTGCTTAAATCCCATAATGCAACTGTAGCCATAAGCAATAACAGTGCTATAAAGAATATCTTAATAAAAAATATAGTATAAGAACAGGACAAGAATCAAATGCTTTATTTAATCATGTTAGAAAACTGACCATCGTATTGACTAGAGTAATGCCAATTCAGCTATACACAAGTCTCCTTTCGAAGCTCACTTGCTCTCACCACTCTCTTCTCCCCAGCATTGTCTCTTCTTTTTTGAAAATCTCTAGTGATCTTCACCCTCACCTCCACAAGGTAGTGATCAGACATCCCACCAGCTGCCACTTTCAGTACGTTAACATCCAAAGTCTCTCTTTTACATGCCTATCAATTAATACATAATCCAATAATGCACGTTGACCATCTCTCCTACTCACATACGTATGCTTGTGTATACCTCCCTTTTCAAACAAGGTATTCCCAATCACACAACTCCACAAGCTCTTCACCATTTCCTTCCATAACACTGAATACCCCATGTGCACCAGTTATACTCTCAACTGCCACATTACTCACCTTCACATTTAAATCCCTTACTAATACCTGGTCTTGTGCACCAAAACTGCTGTCACACACACTCTACTGCTCCCAAAACACTTGCCTCTCATGATCTTTCTTCTCATTACCTAGTGCATAAGCACCAGTAATCACCCATCTCTTGTCATTCACTTTCAGATTTACCCTCATCAGTCTAGAATTTGTTTTCTTATACTCTATCACACATTCCTACAGATCCTGCTTTAGGAGTAGTGCTACTCCTTCCTAAGCTCTTGTCCTCTCATGAACCCCTGACTTTACTTCCAAGACATTTCCAAACCATTCTTCCTCTGTACCCTTGAGCTTCATTTCACTCATCCAAACCATTCTTCCTCTGTACCCTTGAGCTTCATTTCACTCAGAGCCAGAACAATCAGGTTTCTTTCCTCATACATACTACCTATCTCTCCTCTCTTCTCATCTTGATTACACCTACACACATTCAGACACCCTAGTCTGAGCCATCAAGGAGGATTAGCACTCCCCACTTGACTCCTTCTTCAGTTTCCTCTTTTAGAAATTGAAATTCAAGAAGGGGAGGGCTTCCAGCCCCCACCACTCGCACCCACTTTAGTCACCAGTTACGATATATGTGAAATACGGAGGTAGAACTATTATTATTATTATACCTGAAACCCCACTCCAATAGCCTCTGCAGCTTTAGAACTTTGCTATAGTCAGTAGCAGGGACAGGATGGGCTCCTTTGAAATGAGAAGTTCTTTGAGAAGATTGTCATTTGTTTCATAAACTGACGATGATACAGCCTGGAAGTGTAACCTTAAGCAGGGAGAGCAGAGTTCAAAATAAGGTTAAATTCACAAAATTTTTTTAGATTTATGGAAACATTGCATACTACCTTGATAAGATCTCTGCTTTTAGCTGTCCAGAGGGCTACATAGTAGTAAGGAGCTACATGGTGTTAAGGAGGGAAACAGAGGAGGAGGAGGAGGATTGGCCCTCGTAATGAAAGATAACTTGGTAAATGGCCCATTCATACAATACACAACAGCAAGGGTAACTGTTGGGAAGAAATGCATAGTGGTGTTGATATTGCAGAACCTGGTAAAGAATCTTAACACCCCAAATGAAATTTACATTAATAACATTGAAGAAATAATCAGGATGGTACATGAAGCAGTAAAACATGCCTCTCTCAGGGAAGTTCAGGTACTGACATTGGTGAATTTCAATTATAAAGAGATAAGCTTAGGGAATTTGGATTCCCATGGCAAAGAATTCATGTAGACACAAGCTCATAGGGTTTGTACAAGAGAATTTCTTATATCAGTATGTCATTGAACACATGATGATAAAAGGGACTGATATATCACCATAACTAGATCTTATCCTCACACATATTAACATGTATATTGAGAATATCATATATGATGCACTTGCTGGAAAAACTTGTCATGTAAAACTGCATTTTATTTGGTAATTGAGAATGTTAAAAGGGCAGAGGTGAGATAAAACTTGTTAAAATTGAGAGAGATGACTGTGGAAACTAATCAAGATCAACAATTTCTCTTGTGACTTGACTTGGGAGATGGAGTTTTATAGCAAGGAGCATGGGTATTGTGGTGAAAGAGTCTACTGTATTTACAGAGACAGAGTAAGAATGTGGGTACCTCTAACCTTAAATACATAGAGAAAAGGTTAAGAAAGAGTGATGAATGGTTCAAATAAAGATGTAAAGTATGGGAGCTTCAAGATGTACTGTAATGAGGATTAGATAATACTCCAGTCAGCCGGTATCTATAAGGTATAAGAGAGCTGGGAATGAGTATATAAGAATGAGAAAGAAGGAACAAAGAAGCTTTGAAAAGAAGTTTATGGATAAGTCAGAGAAAATTCAAGACTGTTTCAAAAATTCCTTAGAAGGAAATTGTTATATAAGGAGCAGCTAATCAGATTAAGAGAGGAGTTGAAGAGGATGATTTAGGGATATGTGATGAGTGTTGTCTTGTAGGAAAACTATCTGCCCAACAACAACGAGATGGGAAGGGGAGGAGGTCTTAGAAAACATGGAGATATCTAGAAAAGATATCAACAGAATACTAAAGGGTTGACTCATACAAGACTCATGATCCCCATGAAATTTCACGTAGCATGCTAAAGATGTATGCACAAGATACAGGATACAAGCAATTCTTCCACTGTAGCCCAAACTATAGTCTTACATGTCTGGTCATCCTGCCTTTCAGAAATGAATGTAACACCACAATAAACCACAAAAAATGGAGCATTCATATCAGTCACTGCATCCTTAGCAACCACAGACATTCGGAATCTAAACAATAAAACAAAAGTATTTCCAGCACAATCCCTCTTTTATATGCTCAGTACTCACTTGTTTGCACCACCAAATCACTTCATAATCAACCATCGAGCAGAAATGAAAAGCTCACTAGTGCATCACACCTCAGCATCCATTACTCTCTGATCCACTTTCCCCCAACAAACACAAAATTAACAAAAGTTAGTCACTGCAAATAACTTGACAGGCACTTAGCAACTATCCCCTAAACTGATTTTAAACTCTACTGGAAATACATCCATCTGAAACCACATTCCCCAGATGTTCAAGAGTTATATTGTCTTGTTTGCATTCTGGATGCCAACCATCTCTTCAACATTACAAACATCAGTTTAACATATTAAGGGACCCCTTATTATTCAAGATCTAAGTTCCACACCGAAGACACTGAATACCTACTTAATGGTCTTGCATTCATCCCTCAAAGACAGATGTGTAACAGTACTGCTCTACTTGACCTGTAGTCCAGTGTAGTGGATTTGTTTCACTTCCTGAGTTCTTAGATATCCTCAACTTCAAGATTTCTGAGGGAGCCTCATGAGAAGGTGTTCCTGGGGCAGAAAGGTAAAGATAGGTAAGGCCTTGTATGAGCCATAAATGGGGAAAAATGGAAAAGAATGTGAGAAAAGAATTCAAAGATGTGAGGAGAAAAAATGGATGAATAGGGCTATGATATACAAAAGGAAGAGATGTTAAGTGTAGCTTTTTTACATAGTCCTCATTAACATGAAAATAAGACCAGAATTCCTGACACCATTTCAACATTCTTATTTAACCATAGTAGAACAGTTTGCAAATTACCAAAGGAAGTACGAAGGTAGATAGAGAGAAACATTTGTGCATTGGAATTTTGTATTTTGGAAATATGTTTAGAGTGAGGAAGTCATTTTAAAAACTTATATGGTTGAAGGTTTTGTGAGATTGTATGGTTTAGTTTAACATATAAAGGGCAAAAGTGGGTGAAGATTTGTGACAGCATGGTTGAAGGTTGGAAAAGTTGTCACAAGAGATGCATGGATACAGTGAATATGTTGTCAGGGCCTTGAGTATGTCAGTAGATCTACAGAATTAATTTTTTCAGCAAGCAAAGTGGAAGTGGAGCAAAGACAAATATAAGAGAAGGAAAAGATGAATGTTGTAGCAATTTAGGCTTGTATGCAGAATTATTGCAGTTGAATCTCGTACCACTATAGAAGTTGTGAATCACTTTTCCCATCTAGCACGAACTGAGAATATTTCTGGTTTATGTTTAATTAGATTTTTAGCTTTATTCCAATGATTTCTTATTTATTTTCTTCTTTCTTTATAATTTCAGTGTTTTATTGAAAACAGATACATTCAAATCCATGCTCATAGGAATGGAGTCAGGTTGATACCTGGACCGATGATTACTTAAGGAATGGAATCAGGGTGATATCTGGGCTGATAATTACCTATATTTATTTATAGTTACTTATTTGTACTGCTCAGGGAGGGAGATTTGCACTCATTGGGCCTCGTCTCTTAGACACTGTCAAACATCTTGGATTTATGTATGGTTCACTTTCATTAACCATGTATCAGACCAACTTTGGAGTCCGTTTAGGTCCCCTTGTAAGTTAATGGACTCTGCTTTCCACTTCCTTATGACCTTTGCATTACAGCAAACATATTCACATAGGAGTCCATACCTTCAGGCAAGTCATTTACATAAATCAAAACGAGAGTGGTCCCAGAACAGACCATGTAGCACACCACTGGTCACCTCGACCCAATTGGTGAAGGATTCTCTGACATGCATCCTTTGTTCCCTTCCACTGGAATGATCTGTCTGATGAAGGAATTTCATCATGTTCCTGCTTGGTGGTCCAACTTCTTAATTGGCCTTCCTTATAGTAGAGTGTCAAGTGTTTTCTGGCGGTTCAGATACAAACAGTTCACCAAGCCTTCCTTTTTGTCGAACACAGAGTTCACTTTCTCATAGAAATGTAAGTGGTTTGTAACACATGACATCCATTCCCCAGAAAATTCATGTCTCTCTCAAAGATAATTTCTTCTATGTAGAAAGTCATCCATTTGCTTTCTAAGTGTCTTTTCCATGGCCTTACAGACCACACTTCTAAGTGAGGCTTGTTTGTAGTTCAATGCCTGTGCTCGGTCTCCTTTCTTATAGAGAGGTTTGCTATTTCCCATTCCTATATCTTGAACAGTATTTCAAGAGGTTTATCTAGCTCTTCTGCATATGTCTTCAACAAATATGATGAAATTTTATCAGGACCATGAGCTTTTTATGGGTTTAGACCTTTTAGTAGTATTTAAATGGCTTTTCTAGATATCTCATTATTTTCCAAAACTTCCTTCCCATTCCATCTTATTGATGATGGGGCTGTAGTCTTTTCCACTGTGAAAACGGTTATGAACCTTTAATTAAATTTTTCTTATATCCTTATATTATCTTAAACAGTTCCTCCCTCTGAATCCCATACCATGACTAGCTATTCTTTAAATGACAGCTAACTCTGAATGAATTAATGGAAGTTTTGGTTTTTTTCTGCCTTGTCCACAATATTCTTTTCAAATTTTTTTCTCATTTCTTATCCTACTGTACTCGTTTCTTGCTCTCTTATACCTTGCAGATACTGGCTGGTTGGATTGCCGCCATTAGCATTACCTTTGCAGGTCAAAGCTCCTCTGCCTTTTGACATCAAACAGTTCTTTCCCCTTTCTTACCATCCCTTTTGTAATTGAGGCTGGTGGTACCCATTTTCCTAATCCTTTATTATCAGTTTCACAGACGCTGTCACTACAAAGCCATGGTTCCTGGCTACTGTTGAGGTTTGTGTAGTTTCCATGATTAAATCTCCTCTTCATGTCGTGTCTCACCTTTGCTCTTTCAATGTCTTCATTTACTGGACAATTAAACATTGAACACTACATGATCACTTTTACCCGTTGATATATCATATTTGATATTCCCGATATCCATGTTAGTATATGTGAAGATAAGATCTACCAATGATGGGGTATTTTTGCGAGGGGTTGACCTCCTCCTCTTCTTCCCCAGCCCCCCCTCCTCCTTCTGATTTCCTCCTCTTCCTTTTCTGTCTGAAAGGAATTTTAACCTATCAAATGCTTACAGTGATGCAGCACCTTTTATTATTCCAAATATTTTGTGTTCTATTTTTCCCATGGACAAATGGAAATTTATATGATGAATAACATGTTTAGCATGATATTTGAAATTTACTGGCCAAAATAGTGTTATTTTAATTTTCAGTATCAAGACCAGAGAAGAAGCTTGATAAAGACAGAGATGATGTCAAGCTAGATGAGAATGATAAAGAGAAGACTAGAATCAAGTGGGATGAAAATAGCATTCAGAAGTTGGAGCATATTCTAAGTTGTCAGAAAAACCTGATCAAAAGCTTACAAGAAGAGCTGACAAAATCAAATCCCAGCCCATCTGTAATTGTTAATTCTCTGGAAACTATGATTAATTGGTTACCAGGACAGTTAACCCCACAGCAGTATGCAGGTGTGGACCAGCCTACTCAAGAAGCACAGGTATTCTTCCACTATTGCTATGGCTCAACTATAATTTTGTTGATTAAGAACTTTTTAGAGGGTGGAGTCCTAAGGAGAAATGAAGATTTCTCTGTATTATTTTATCGCCTTTTGGAAGCTGGTTTCTTTGAGGAGAACATCAGCTCTCTACTAAACGTGGTGAATAATGCTGAGTTGGATACGAGAGAGGTTGCAGTAGGTTTATTGGGGAGAATGATATTATCTGATTGCTTTTTGCAATGTGTGCTGAGGCACTGTTCTCAGTTTTTAAAACAGGAAAGACAAGTCATAGTATGGGAGGAAACTGTTAGACTCATCTCCTCATTACCAGAGAGAATTGCCAATAAACTTCAGAACAGAACTCCTGAGATACTTATGCCAAGACTGTATTGCAAAGTTTTATCTTATCATATTCTGCAGGCTATATTTTTTATAGCTGATGGACTTAGAAATGATGTTCCAGGGACTGTTGCACCCATTGGTAAACTTTTAGGTCAGCTGTGTTATGTTAGTGATACACAGAGTGTACTGACCCCATTTGTACATTGGATAAGAGTCTGGTCGAAAGAAAACCTTATAGTTCAGAGAGTTGCACAAAAGGTATTCCATCATGTACCAGATATCGCCAGAGAGAGACTTGTTGTGACCTTATTAAAGATGGAAGTTGACCATGAGAGTCTTTGTATATTAATGGGAGATTCTTGCTCAGTTAGTTCAAAGATAAGATATCTCCTCACACAGAAGTTTCTCATAACTAGGCATCTTTCTGATGGAATGACTGTTATTACCATTGTAAGGTATCTGGCTGCTTCACAGAGTAGTCATGAGAGTTTAAGAACGGCATTTCAGCAGCTGTTAGACACTTGGTGTGACAAAAGTATCATGACCCGAACATCCTTTGACCATCATATTCAGGTTACTAGAGGTCTTATGACCTGTCTAACTTACTTGACAGAGACAGATATTGAGTATTTTAAGCATGTTGTCATTCAAAAGATGTTGCATGGAGTTGCTAATCACCTTGATGCTCCTAATCATCAGATGAAATTAATTGGAATGGTTGCAGCTGAAGAAATAACAAAGGTTTTCCATTCAGATGGCCCAAGGCTTCAGTTTGAATATCATGATAATGAGCTTACTGTAGAGTTGAAGCAATTGGTTTGCAACAAAGAAAAGGTTGATATAGAATATGAACATTCTAAGACCACAATGAATAGTGATAGTTCTAAGCAGGAAGAGAAGGATGAAAATGTGTTGTGGGTGGAGAACTTCAGGAATGAGTTAGAGATGTTGGGTATGATCACTAATAATGAATATAAGAAAAATTCAAAGGAAAAATATGAAGTTCCTGAAATTATGAGTACTGAAAAACAAAAGCTCTCAAAAGAAGATGAAGTAACTGACATTAACAGTGAACAGACTAGCCCATTAGGTACTGATGATGAGCTTGACAGTGATGATGATGAATACCAACCTTATGACATGTCAGGTGACATTTCTGAAACAAAAATAAAGAAACCAATGTATGCTCAAGAAGTTTTAGAATACCTGATTGAGGGTGAAGCAGAAAAGATTACAGCAGCTTTAAATGTGTCTGAGAAGGTTGTACGTCAGGAGTTGCAAAGAATGGATTCGGAACTAGCTCTAGAGATGTTAAAAGTTGTCCTTCATTTAGAAGACAAGTATAATACTGAAGATTTTGAAGAAAATCGTTCAAGAACACTTGCTGCCCTGACTGTCTCTCATCCTAGCAAGTGTGCACTATACCTTGGTGGTGAATTTTATGAAAGAAACTATAATTTGAAACAGAGGTTAGATATTGTACACACACTTGGCAGAGCAGCTCTTGAACTCTCTGGAGTAGATAAAGATAATGTTTTAGTCTCATCTGATACACATGTTGTTACAACTGTAGATAAAAGAAGAGCTGTAAATAAGAATGAATTGAAAGACGTAGCTGGTTACTTTTTCTTTCCTCTTGTTCAGGGCCTTATTGAACCCCGACCTTATCTTGACTTGTTGGACTCAGACCGCTTCCTTCTGTGTGATGTTTTAAGGATCCTTGGTCTTATCATCAAAGCTACAGGACATTGTGAAATTACTCTGAAAATGGTTGCATGCCTCTTGGAGCTGACTTGGTCTTTACGAATGCATAATGACTCTGACCTTCGCCTAGCTTGTTTAGAATCACTTAATTCAAGTTTGGAATATGTACCCGACTCTTTATTATTGTCCCTTGTACCTGGAGAGGTAATTGAGTTGCGAGAGTGGCTAGCAGTGACATTACAACAGGAAAATGACAAAAAGTGTCAGCTTCTTACTGCAAAGTTAGCCTTAAAAATAGATAAGTGTTTAGCTCAGCAAATTGGTTATCCTCAATGATGGTAATGGGAAGTGAATTGGATATAGTATAAGAGAAAATTGTTCACTATAGATTAAGGAAGCAACTTTATTACTGCATATGTAAATCACAAAATGAAATCTTGAAGTTATTTAGATTATACTATTTATATCAAAATGGTATTCCAATAAGATTTTGAATATATGTGAAAGTACTGCAAGAAAGTGAGGATGTTTGAGTATTTGTAGTTCATTGTTAACATGTTTGGTAGTTGATATGCTGAAGTACAATTTGGATAATTATGTTTTGTTAATTCCTATCTGCCCATCCACTCCTTAATGGAATAGATGTTACTGAAAAGTTGAATGTACAGCAAAATTCTGGCAAATGAAACCTTTTCCCATAGACACCCATCATGTAATTGGTGATATGTTCCTAAAGAAATATTTTGGCCTCTAGTTTCTTGCACTTCTTTGACCCAGGTAATTGTCTTTTCTTTCTGCCTCACCTACATGTGGACTGCTAGCATTCTTTCCACAGTTTTTAGCCATTTTTCTTTTTTTTATTATTATTATTATATCCCACATTAGTATGGCAACATCAGGTACAGGGGTCTGTTGAATCAAGGGTTTGCTGTAGTAGCAGAGTGAGCATGACATCAGTACAGCGATGGGTGAAGAAATTTAATGATGGTGGTGCCGCTATACCATCCCAAGTGAAACATCCTGGGAAGGCCAGAAAAACTGCTCCAGGAACTTTAAATGTTATTAGATGTCAAGTGAATACAGAATCACACTTGAGTGCAAAAGAATTAAAAGAAAAAAGCCCAGTTTGCTCTGTGATGTTTTAGTAAGGACAGTGCATCCTTGTTTATTCGAGGATCTTAAGTACGAGAGGTGTAGGCTGCTTCCTAAATTGCTCTTAACCCACAGGCAGCAGAAGAAAAGGGTTGATTTTTGCAAGAAATATGTAGTGTGGGATAAGTTCAGAAGTGTCTTGTGGAGTGAGGAGTCCACCTTTTCTGTGAGAGGTGGCCATGGCAGGCATGTGTACAGGTAACCAGACTGGGATCCATTTGACCCCAAGTATATTGCAAGAACTGTAAAGTTTCATGCCACTCTTACTTATGGTATGGGGTTATTTCATTTATTGTGGTGTTGGGGATCTTGTAGTAATGCCAAAGAATGAAACTATGAGCAGACTTGGTTATCTTGAGCTACTTTGTGACTGTCTTCTGGACTAGTTCAGACAGTGCAAGGCCAAAGTGTTCATGCAGAATGGGGCTCCTTGCCATATTGCCAAACTAGTTACTGATTGGCTTAAGGACAATGCTGTAGAGTTTTTCAGTGACTGGCCCAGGAATTCAGTGATTAGAAAACTTGTGAGTACTTATGAAAATGAAATTACACAACAGGAATATTTCATCGGTACCTAAGCTGGAGGTGGCCATTTGTGAAATTTGGGCAAAGATGGACTTCTGTGGTGTTGCAGTTAGTGTCCCTGACTATGATACATTCATGGGCTGCCCAGGGTCAAGCGCTTAGGTTTGAATCCTGGTTATGGTAGTCGATCCACCATCAACCCAGCTGTCAATCCACCCCAAGGGGCTGGTTGATAAAATAGATACCTGGCTCAGGCTAGAGTGTATAATAGGATAGCCTTGATTAGGGCCTCAGTTGCCTTTGCCATCTCAGCTGATAAAAAAAAAAAAACATTAGAACCTTGCTGATTCAGTTCCTGGTTGTTTCAGGAAGTGTATAAAGTAGATAGGGAAACCAGTAAAGTACTAGGTGGTAAATACTCAGTTTTCATGGCTTTATTTCATGTTTATCCTTGATGGTTGTGCTGCAGCCCCCCACACAACTTCATTGGTAGGCACTGCATATATGTATTTCTTTTTTATACTTGATTCCTGTTTTCATCATTAGCCAGGTAGTGTCAGGAATAGATGAATAAAGGCCACATCCGCTCACATTCATTCTCCAGTTGTCATGTGTAATGCACTGAAACTGTTGCTCCCTATCCACAACCAGGCCCCACAGACCTTTCCATGGTTTACTCCAGATGCTTCATATGCTTTAGTTCAGTCCATTGACAGAACTTCGACCCCAGAGTACCACATTGTTCCAGTTCACTTTGTCCTATGCATGCCTTTCACCTGCTTGCATGTTCAGGCCCCAGTTGCTCAAAATATTTTTCACTCCATCCTCCCATCTCCAGTTTGGTCTCCCCGTTCTCCATGTTCCCTCCATTTCTAACACATATATCCTCATTGTCAATTGTCAACCTTTCCTCTCTCATTCTCTCCATATGTCCAGACCATTTCAGCACACTCTCTTGACCTCCCTCAACCACACTCCTTTTATTACCCTTTCATTACCTAGTCTCCTGATGCCTAATGTTCCTTTGTGAGGAGGCAAAATTTTAATGTTTTCCATGGAGTGGTTTGAGGTATCATTTCTTGACAAATTGGGCATGATCTCATCATTAACTGATAGTTATGTGGGTGTCACCCTTTTAAAATCTATTAACAATAATTAGTGTTCATTACTCATGAAATAGGCTGTTCTCATACAGAATTTCCTGACAGCATGTGTACCAACAACTGGAAAAAATTGCCTGACGAGAGTCCTATTTTGGTTATTAGGGGGTGCATCACCTCCCCTCAACCCCTTCTCCCCATTATATTCACCCTTGCCTTTGTATGGCATATCTGATGAACAAGGATGAGGGCTCCTTGAATGAAAAGACCCTAGTTCTGCACCTGGAAGCTAAGATGAATTCAGTACATTCCCTGTTTAAGGATTAATTTGGTGTAATGAAATGCAGTCATTTCCTTTTACTGAAAAGACTCTGTAATCTGTGAGTGCTGTTTGGAAGTCATAGTTTTTGTTCTGTCGTTCTGTCTTGAACTGTGCCCCTGCACTTACAGTGGGGCAAGGGCATGCAGCCTTTCATCTTAATCTGACATGTTTATAAATGTGATATCCCTTGCTGGGAGATGAATTCCTCCATTTCATACAACATCCTCTGGCCTCTCAGAAGAGAATTAATTTCATTCATTTTTTTTTATAACAATGGTTGCTTATCCTTTTGATTAGAGCCAGTACACACAGATATGAAAACTAAATATAATATATTTGATCACTTGTTATAATAAAATCCTTGCCCCTGAGTATGGGTGATTTTGAAGCATTGGGTGATTATGCCACTTTTAATTACAGTGTTTAGTGATTTATTTGTTTGGATTGAATGTTTAATGGCAAGCATTTAACAAACATATTGTTACTGGTTATTTTTTTAATAAGGTATGAGGATCCAGAATGTTGTTCAGTGTTATGAAAAAAATGCAAACATGCAAGACACAGCATATCAGAGTTGATATTCCTCCATTTTATGACTTTTAAGTATAGTAACGTGTCAGTGTGTGTAGAATTTCATCCCAAAAGAGTGGTGATCTTGTTCCAGCTGATAAAACACATTGTTATCATTCATTTACAATGTCACAGAATGGATTTAACATGTGAATATGTAATAAGGTGTATTATAATATATATATATATATATATATATAGTTTTGTAAATAACCATGCAAAGTTGTGCTTTCAGTTACAGAAGTAGTGTCTTTAGAAATAAAAGTTATAGTTACATTGAGTTATGTTCCTTTAATCCTGTTTATATTTACAATTTTAGTAGAAACATTAGACTTCAAAGGAGCAAATATGTAAATTAATATGTCTGTAAAGAAATATTTTGGGTAGGAGGGAGGGTCCAGTCCATGTAGAGTGCTCTCTCAAAGTATTATTGGTATGCATATCCCTAACAGATGCATTTTATGTCAATGAGAAATGTTTTCCATACCACTTCATCACTTTTCAGATATTCACTTATAAGTTTATTCATCTGCCCTTATGCATTGAGATATCTAGAAAAGACATTAACAGAATACTAAAAGGTCTTGACTTATATAAGGCTCATGGTCCTGATAGAATTTCAACAAGTGTGTTGAAGATTTGTGCAGATATGCTAGGCAAACTTCTTGAAATACTTTTCAAGTGTTCACTGGAAAGAGGCAGATTACCAAAGGAATAGATAAGGGTAGACATCATACCTGTTTATAAGAAGGAAGATCAGGAACAGGCACTGAACTACAGATCAGTCTCACAAATGAGTGTGGTGTGTAAAGGTTTGGAAAAGATGATAAGAAAGTAAATGGTTGTCTTTCTATAGAGGAAAGCTTACTTGAGAGACAGCTCAGTTTTATGCATCTGGGCTGCTAGAAAGTATTTGACACTACCACACGGGAGGCTGATAAAGAAGCTCGATCACTAGGCAGGAATAAGAGGTGAGCTCCCTCAGTATATATATTATCTCAATGGAAGGGAACTAAGGATGCTTGTGAGAGGAACCTTCACCAAGTTGATTGAGGTGATCATTGAAGTGGTGCAAGGTTCTGTTCTGGGTCCATTACTCTTCTTGATCTATATAAATGACTTGCCTAGAGGTATGGACTCCTTCCTTGATATTTTTGCAGATGATACAAAGGTCAAGAGAGAAATAATAATCAACGAGGATTGCATCAACCTAGAAAGGGACCTAAATAGTTTGCAAAGTTGATATGATGCATGGTTGAGGAAATTCAACCGAAGCAAGTGTAAAGTAGATGATATGAAAAAGTGAAAGAAGGCCTCAGTATGATTATCATTTAGTATAAAATAAGCTTCAAGATTCTGTGAGTGAGAAGATTTGGAAGTAGACATTGTTGCTAACCTGTTGTCAGAGTCTCACAATAGAAAACTAGTTAAGGGGGACAAACTATATGCTGGCAAATATCAGAATAGTTTTCATGTGTTTGGATGAGGATATATTTATTGAGCTGCCCATATTCTGTATAAGATTAAAACTAGAATATGTCTCTTAAGTTTGGTCACCACACCTAAAGAAGCACAAAGGGGTAATAGAGGAGGTAATAAGGAGGGCAACAGAGATGGTACATGGTTAAGACAGTTGAGTTATGGGAAAAGACTAGGGGCTCTAGATTTACCTGCTTTGGAAGTGATGGTTAATCTGGTCATTACCTTAAAACTTTTAAAAACAGAGTGATGATATGGACTGTGAACGGTTCTTCGAGAAGTGTGGGGTAAAACATCCAGGAACATTACATGAAATTAAACAAGGAACTTCTTAAAAAAAGATATGTGAAATTGATAGTATAGGAATGGTGAATTAAGGGAATAAAATGACTGAAGATGTGGTAAATGCAGACAGCATACATAGATTTAATTATTATTATTATTATTATTATATTTGATTGCCATTTCTGGCGTTGGT
>JAYMFT010044957.1:0-15466 GCA_038088735.1 Panulirus argus | reverse complement strand
TCTCGTGCACCAAAACTGCTGACACACTCACTCAGCTGCTCCCAAAACACTTGCCTCTCAAGATCTTTCTTCTCATATATATATATATATGGGTGGAAATGGGTGGAGGAAGTGGAAACCTGGATACACACTGGAGTTCTTTATTAACGTTTCGCCAGCCGGTTTCTTCAGAACAAAAACTACAGAATAGAGGATACCACGCCGTATATATGCAGAATTCACCCCGGGTCACGGTTCCCAGGTCTCGATCGATTCCTCGGAGTTGATTGGATATGTATATTATTAATTCATTATTATACTTGATCGCTGTTTCCCGCGACAGCGAGGTAGCGCCAGGAAACAGACGAAGAAAGACACATCCACTCATATATAGACAGAAATACATACATGCACATACATATACATTCCTATATATGCATATATACATACATACACATACAAGTGCATATACACATATACACATGTACATATTCATATTTGCTCGCCTCCATCCATTCCCCGGCGCCACCCTGCCCCACAGGTAATAGCCTCGCCACCCCCTGCAACAGCGAGGTAGCACCAGAAAACAGACGAAAAAGGCCACATTGGCTCGCACTCAGTCTCTAGCTGTCATGTGTAATGCACCGAGACCACAGCTCCCTATCCACATCCAGGCACCACAAACCTTTCCATGGTTTACCCCAGACGTTTCACATGCCCTTGTTCAGGCCTTATATATAGTTAGATATCACTTTCTGATTTCTCCTAAACATCTGAATCTGAAATGAACCTGTAATCAGCTCTTGAAGTTGCACATTGTTCAATACATAACAATACCGAGTTAGCGTGAGTAATGCAGGGAGTTGCTTTCGTTCTTTAAGAACATGTAACATGAAACAGCAGTATGTCTATTCTTGTCTTCTATAGACGTATATGTGGAACTACGCGGTCAACCCTGCCCAGAGAGGTTCCCCATTCTAACGTTCGCTGGGAAAACGTTTGTCCTGAGCGTGGAAGCCAGGATCACGGACGACCCAGCGGAGATTGACTGGTGTTGCGATGTCTTGCGTCGGATGTGCCCGCGCGAGAGACAACAGGGTTATGAAACCATCAGAATATACCATACTCAGCTGACACGTATGTACTTATGTTGAAATGGATTCTGAGTAATGACGGACATTTTGATTTTCCGCTAGTGCTGATATCTTCTTATTTATATGTATATATATATATATATATATATATATATATATATATATATATATATATATATATGATTCATTTAGGACAAATGTATATGATATTTTACGTGATATGTGATTGTGCAACAGACTTTACAGGGGCTCTTTCTCTTTTCTTACTCTATAATGGTTATTTCTATATTTTTTTTTCCCTCTCCTTCTCTCTCTGTACATAATTTTACCACGTGTAATGTGTGCAGCACACAGCGAGAAAAAACACACGCGCTTCTGGTAATTTTGTACCTTAGGTAGACCGAGAGCGGTTGATTACACTCTCTACACAAAATATTTTTGTCTCTCACCAGGCACTGGGGTAGAGCGACTGCTGCTGGGCCTACTACAACGAGGACTTGTGTTGCAGACATACATGAAGATCTACTCCTGCAACGTTCTTACCGAAGACGAGACGGAAGAACTGAGCACTTTCTACAGGAACTTGGGTGGTGCTGTGCTGCGCGTGGATCAATCCTACTCGACGGAATAGTTATATAGACCACTGGACTGGAATGACTCGTATATGCACCGTAGTCTTCCTCAGATCAAATTTTCCTCTCCATAGTTGTATTCTCTCTACGTACCTTTGGCCTCACCACCAGCGATATCCCCTGATTCGTCTTCCACCCTTCCCAAGTGTTCACTTTGCCTTGCTGCTCCTTCACACGTCTTGGTAGCAGCTGTGTCTTCGACCGCTCCGCTGACATGTACATACCTCTAGTTCATCTAGAATACCCTGATTCCAAATCTGCCCTCGACTCTAGTTTTCCGAGGCCTGTGCTCTGTCTGTCGTGACCTTCACTTGGTTCCTACTGACCTCCCACGTTACCTTAAATGCTGTCCTGCTCTGCTCAGAACCTCAGCTTTTTACTCCTTTGCAACTGTTACACTCTCACAACTCTGCCCTGACCACCACTGTCAGTCTACCTGTTCCACCTTGACCCCTCTACTCTATCATGCCTCTTTACTCTGCCCTTATTCCCCGTCCCCTCTCCTCCTCACTCTACCTCGATCCCTTACTCAGTCGTGGTTTCTCATCCATAGGTCTCCTGTTTTGACTGCACTTTGGTTACTTAACTCGGCCATTGTAAAAAAGTACCTGAATCTTGTACACTTGTGCCTGTAATGTTTGAATGTGGCAAGAATTCGAATTTAGCGCTAGAGCTGTTTGCGTTCATTTTAAAGTAACAGACAAGTCACGGGCAAAAAGCGTACCTCTAGTCGTTTGTATCTCAGGTGAAAGGAAAAATAAAGTGTGAGGAAAAAAAAAAAAGGTTGTGGCAAAGATTAATTTGACTTCCTCAGGTGTCTGCAGATCCGCCTCTACAAGTTGGATTATCCATAGAGAGAAGGAAAGACTAAAGACGGAAGAGAATTTCATAGGTTTGCTGTTCAAGGAAAAGGGGAAAAAAAAAAAAAGAAGCTATCATAACGATTAATTCTCGTGTGACTGTCTCAACACAGAAACCACTTTCGTTCATTCTTGTCAAGAACACATGAAGGTAGCTCATGGGAAGAATGGCTGGAACAGTATTCGTAGAACAAAGGGCAGCGACAATATGACAAATGCAAAAGGATGGCTGTAGAAAGGCGTTATCAGAAGAGGTCAAAAAAGGCGGAAGGTTCCTGATTCTGTTTAGAGAGCTGAAGGAGGAAGAGCCACCCCGGATTTATGGGCAGTACTCCATACAGGGACGTAATTGACCCAGGTGGGTAGGTATGAAACAGCTGCTCACAAGAAATAATACTCTCAGCACTCCCAGCTCTAGGGTAGTAGCTTTTGCAGTGTTCATTGTATGGGGCCTCCAGGACAGGGTAGAGGATGTGGTTATACCCAACACTTTTTGATATCAAACAAAGGTTGAATTGTAGCGCGCTCAAATTTGATGGTAAGCAAGTGAGAATTAGGTAGAGATAGGGCTAGAAATTATTTGTTTTTTGCACCATTCAATTTACTGCGCCCCATTTCGAGGTGCTGCACAGGTCCTAATTAAAAGGAAGAATATGTTCTGCGCAAGGAAAGAACGGGTATGAAGGGGAAGGAAAGTGGGTTGAAGTATGCAGAATGGACTCAACGGCATAAGAGTGTATAGGATCAGAAGTTGCAAAGATCATTTATGGAGAGAAGTAAAAGAGTAGGCGATAGGACACATAACCCAGGAGCAGCACCGATGACAGGATAAGAGAGGGAAGTTAGGTCCCATTAACGACTACAGTGATGGAACAATCAGATAAGAAGGTATGCATCAGAG
Source organism: Panulirus argus (assembly GCA_038088735.1). Lineage (NCBI taxonomy): Eukaryota > Metazoa > Arthropoda > Malacostraca > Decapoda > Palinuridae > Panulirus > Panulirus argus. The sequence goes on along the minus strand of JAYMFT010044957.1, from coordinate 12,000 downwards.
AACAGAGAGAAACAGAGGAGTAAAAGTGTGGAGGTTTAGAATGTAATAACTTACTCCTCATCCTTTCAAAATGCCTTGATGTCGAGCACTACTTTATGCAAACTCCTGAATAATATAAAGGATTTGGGAGCTACTGCTACTACCCTCTCAAAAACGTATCATAATGCATCTATAGCACGGCGCATCCAAGGGTCATATGAAATACAAACACAGAAGCCATTGAGCAAGATAGCAGATGGTTGCTTTAGCAAAGGTATTCAGACGTACTCACGATAACAAGCGTCTCCACATTACAGAAGCCCTTCTTATCCGCGACATGCGACCTTCACTCAACTAGCAAAACACGGGAGAAGATCACACCCTACGTCTCTTTAACAACCAATCAGAGACGAGGAAATTCAATTGGCAAGGGAAATTCTCCTTGCAACCGTCTGGCTGCGCTCCCATCAGCATCATCGGAGAAGATTCTCTTATGATGTTAGACAATCATAGAGGATTTTTAATCAGGCTCCCTACTGAGGTTTTCAAGCAATACAATCATCCGAAGAAAAACAGCCCCCTCCCCAGAAAGTCAAAGTTCAGGGTATTTTTCAGGGCAAAAAACTGCATCTTCCAAAAATGAAGTATAACACAATGAAATTCTTCTGCATTTGAAACGATAATGTAAATTATATCATAATGTTTCCTCTGGCCGACAAATACCGAAAAATTATGAAGCGAATCCTCATGTAATCTTTTTAAAAGGTAATCATTTAAATGCTTAATTGCTGGATTCAATGGCCTCCAAATAATATATCACCCCAGAATCGTATTCAGCATGAGAAACGGGCATTATACTGAGGTCTTATAGGAAATCTATTTCCCGAGAAAAAAAAAATCAGCTGATAACTTGCTGAGCTCCTTGTTTCATGAGAAAAAAAAATAAATAAATACCACGCTTTTACTACTCCTGAGCTGCCAGATATCGCTACCTTCCACCAGATGCTGTCAAGAGATCTATGTCCGCAACTGGATCTTGGCTGTCGTACATAGCTTCATTTTCATCTGTAATTGACCTAACGCAACTGCTACAATTTATTACGCCCGAGGGCGACAAGCCTAGTCCATTCAAAGCCATAGAATATATACAGAGCATTCGTGTCTCACAGGGCACGTTGAATACACCCCCTCCACACACACACACAACACGTACGTACATACACGTATGACATCCACGCACACAAACACCTACTCAACACACATGTACATAAACGTAGAACACCCGTAAACACACTCACACACACATACAAAGGAAAAGTATATACAATCAAGAGCCACCAAAGTGTGGATGGCGAGGAAGACGTTCATCCAAGTTGTCGTACGTCAGCAAATATTTACAGATATGGAGTACGTTCTGCCCCTGTGGTAGTAAGTCTGTCACTATGGGGCACCGAAGGCAATATCGGTCAAGGGTGTTAGCGTTGGGACGTTTACACGGTTCGCAGGAGTAGTAGTGCGGCACCGTCCTCTGGTTGGGAGACTTGCCACACTGGCCGGTACCTCAACCTGAGCCGAGTATTTACAACATTGTGCCTGCGTACCATGAGGTCATGTCGACGGTACTTGTGACGACGTACTGTACCTTTACATGTACACACAGAAAGACTCATGTCGTCTTGTCTTGGTAGACTTGGTAAGGGTAAATGCAAGACAAATTTCCTAGTAAGTATGGTATCCCCACTTTATAGTGATCTCCATCGAATATGAAATCAATATAACATTTGTAATGTCAAATGAGAGGAAATGTCGCTAGCAATCGATATACTAAAATATCATGAAAGCAGGGCTACCACTGTGAGCCCTGACCAATGGGCATTTCTCATATCTTTCGTCCGTGGTGTCATACTGTTTAGAACAAAAAGTGAAGATACACTTTTCTTTTCTTACCGTGTGTACCTTCAGTGTTGCAAATGAGGTACGATACCTTGTCTGTTGTCACCTGTTTCAGTAATATACCATGACAGATGAAATGATCTGAGTTGAAAAAATTCCCATTTATTACAGCTGGTCTTCTGTAACTCCCTCGGAGCAGTTGGTTGTATGTACCTCCCTTGGTGCAGTTTCGCTCATGTAACTCCTTTGGTGTAGCTGGTTTTCTGTTATTCCCTTGGTGCAGCTAGTCTTGAATTTCCTTTTGTTGCAGCTGACCCTCTGTGTACTCACTGGTGCTGCTGGTCTTTTGTGATACGCTTAGCGCTGCTGAACTTTTGTATCCCCCTTAGTGCAGCTGGCCTTCTGTATCTCCCTTAACGCAACTGGTCTTCTACGTCTCTTTCCCTCCGCATCAACGTCGATGTGCTCTTGCTAACTCCTGCATATCTTTACGTTTCCCGCTGAGCCTAAGACTCTTGCTAATAGATGTCGTGGACTTCGTCTGTCGTCGCATTCATTGTCGTTGTCTTCTCTTTTTTCCCCTCCTCCTCCTCCTCTCTCTTGTATCTTCAATACTTCAGACGGGTTTCTCGCCGCCAGAGTTTTTGAAGACTTCCAGTCTCTTTAGTGGTAATGAAGCGTGAGCTCAGACATATTCTTCTACCTTTAACGATACGAGCGGAGAGATCCCCAGGACTTACGCCGTAACACTTCCTGTAAAAATCCTGTGGTGTTCCTCAAGTTAGTCCTCTGCCGTGTTCCTGAATTGGGGAACACATGTTTCTTTAGTACCTGAGGTGCTAGGGTGATTCTCAACTCCTTTGCTGTGTTCCTGTGTTGAAGATGATGTTTGTACACTACCTGAAGTGCTGGGGTGATCCTCATCTCATCTGCTGTGCTCGTGAGTTCGGGAAACACATGTTTGCATCCTACCTGAGGTGCTGACGTGACCCTTATCCTTTATGTGCTCCTGTTTTGAGAAAACATGTTTGCACATTGCCTGAGTCGAAAATGTGACCCACACCTGGATAATCCTGTGATGAGTGAAGAGGGCACGTATTTGCAGACTACCCCAAGCTCTGGGGTGATCTTCCTCTGCGCTGCGCCTACTGAGTCAAGCGAACAGTAATATTTTTCTACATTTGGGCTCTGTAGGTTGACAATTATAGGACTATCTTCTAGAAGACATGCTTCTGTCAATTCTTTCTGTAATATGCAACCAGCACTGAAGCCATCAGTACAGAAACTAGAAAGCATTTTGAGGTAGATCTCACACGTTTATAAAACAGTGTATTATAGTGTATTATATACACACACCAGAGAAGATTCAGAATGCGTTGGTACATGAATTAATTCTTAATATGCTCGTTATCCACGAGCAAAAATTCTTACGAAGTATAGACCTATGTAATCAAAGAACAGTACCTTGTGTGGCATTTTTCTCGTGTTGGACAGTCTTTATGTTTAAACATTTTCTTCATTCTTATAGTAGTCTAGCAAGTATCTTGCACTATTCTACTAATGCTGATAATCTAAAACCGTGGCATTTTACCAATTGTGATTAATATGGCACTGACTGTAAATATCTCGGGGAAACACATATTTGTACATGACCTGAGGTGGTGAGGTGGTCCTCATCTCCTCAGTTGTGTTCCTAAGGAAAAACATGCTGGTATGATACCTGTGGTGCTGGGAGTAGAGAGAAAAAAATAAGCTTAATTTTCAACAAGCCTTTGATGGTAACTGTAATATGAAACAAAAATAAAAAAAAATGCACGTAAGGGGAGAACTGTTTATGGTGAATATCAAGTAAAAGCATTGGTACTTTAATTACTAACTACATATCGGAACGCTAAGGTAACTGGCTGATAAGTGAGTAAACATTGAAGCGCACAGCTTACGAGGAAGTTGATCAGGGAGCATTATATGTCTGGACAGGTTTACAACAGGCGCCATTCAATATTATCATTTTTCATAAATCCCTAAAGATCACATTATGTCTTGACCTATTTAGAAGTTTACAAAACAATATGTTGATAAACAAATTTGGTAGAATGGTATGAATCTTTATCTATATGTACTTTTAAAAGCGAATACTGGTCCTCGATCCCCTTCAACAATTTCAGCGTATGTTTGCGCGATTGTGAAAATGTGAATAACTGTGAACGGTACTTCAGGAAAAGTTTGCTTGACAGTGAAATGATTCTGGGGATGACTAGAGACCATAGAAGGTGGGTTAGTGCTGGCGTTGATGACAGACCCCAGAAGGTGGGTTTGTGTTGATGTAGACGACCAGAGACCTCAGAAGGTGGGTTAGTGTTGGTGTAGATGACTCAGAGACCCCAGAAGGTGGGTTTGAGTTGGCGTAGATGACTAGAGACCACAGATGATAGGTTAGTATCGGTAAAGATGACTAAGAGACCACAGAAGGTAGGTTAGTGGTGGTGTAGACGGCTACATAAAGTAATGATATTAGTGTAGATGACTAGACACCACAAAAAGTTGGTTAATGGTGCTGTAGGAGACTAAATACTATATATGATGGGTTAATGGGTATATATATATATATATATATATATATATATATATATATATATAGAAGAAGTAAAGACGAGGACGGGACACACTACACCAGAGCTTCATCATGATAGAGTGGGTTGAGGACTAGCACACTACTCCTGGGCTTCACCATGATAGAGTAGGGTGAGGACGAGACACACTACTTCAGGGTTTCACTATGACAGAGTGGGGTGAAAATGACACGCCACCCAAGTAGAAATAAACATCTAACCCCTACTTAACACTTCAACGACCTTGTCACTATTCAAATGACAATCAATATTGCACACAGACATATTTCAATACAGAGGCGCTTAGTATGACATACAACACATTACATGAATACTATATACGGCAGTTCGCCCTGAAGCTCAGACACTCCGCCTAGAGATATGGAAGACATTTTCTCCAATTTGGTTGTTTTCCGATAAATATGGTTCTGTTTTCAACCCTCACTCCTTTTTTGCTAGCTTCCTAAAGTGCTACACGTACTCGTGTACGTGTTCAAGGCTATAACTGTGTATGGGAGTGATTGGCTCATTTACTATTTCCGTAATGATCCCTTCTTACAAGTCATACACTGGTACATAATATATACTGGAAAAATAACAATAGCGTTATCCTAAGATGTATGCGATTGAGATGTGTCGCTACTCACCAGCGACAGTCACAGATCTGAATGCTTTGAACTGAGTGATTCGGGCATTGGTCTCCATCACGTGATCAACACGTAATTACACAAGCACACAAGCGGATATCCAGCAGAAGGTCAGATACCATACACGCAGCGAAAGCGTATATGATGTTAGACTTACATCTTGAACACGTGAAGGTGTTCAATTTTTTTTTTTTTCGGGGGGGTCAGTGGTTATAGCCTGATGTTGACAACCTCACCGAGCCTGGCAATCAATAAGCCTAAAGCCTAAATATCCAGTCAGCCAGATGGTAGCTTGGCGACAGATCATTAAAGAACCTCCGAGCCACGTCGCCACGCTGCTCTGCCCTCTGCTACGAGCGCTGTCTCCAGTGCTTGGTGGCTCTATTCGCCTCGCCTAACCTTGCGAAAGCCAGCTTCTTCCAGCATCCTACGAACCTAATACAGCTCAACGATACCGTCAATGTAGATTCTTGAACGATGAACTTGATAATAAAGAGAAACAAACTTCTCTCAGTTAAACTGAATGTGGCCGACCGTGCTCTTAAATTCCTGTCTCATGTTGATTTTAATCATTTACATAGCCTAGCCATAGCCAGCCCCTACTTGCATTCTACGAAACGACTGCAGCTCAGCGATACTCCTCTGTGGTGTCCAGCTTTTCTATGTCAGCATTTTCCCAGTGCCGGCAACAACCAGAGCAGTATCGTGAAGCCACCTGCCCAGGACTGGTAGCAAGTACCTCACAAGGCATGACTGACGAGTCTTTTGAAGCTGTAGGACAACTGTCACCACTACCACAGCCTCTGTGTAAGAAGTGACTGAAACCATTTTTACAACCAAAATTAAAGTACAAAGAGTCTAGCGGAGGAATAATCTAACCAGGTCCACATGATATACAAGTTGACGTGGCTAGGCTAGCTTTTCATGAAGTACATTGCCATCCATCAACAAACAAAATACTTTACTTCTCAGTCACACGATTACTGCTGGTTGTCAATCTTCATTAAAACCTTAACTAATTGGATTCAAATTGTCATCAGGTGAAACCAGCTTTAGTAACCTGTACAGTAATTGCCACCTGGTCTTGCTTCATATAGGCAACACGCGCCAAGGCAACTCAAAACCGCCAAATTTTAAGTGGATCACGAAAGTCAAACGTTATCATACACAGCGAGACTGTACCCTGGAGTTAATTACTACGATATTGATTACCAGCATTCATTACTCTCATATTAATTATCCCTTGCTACTATTTATGTGATATTAATTACCAGTATTAATTACTCTGATATTTATTACTAGTTTTAATTACTCTGATATCATTTACAAGTATTGATTACTGATATCAATTAAGGTATTAATTATTCATTCTTATTACCAGTGTTAATTTCTATGATATTAACACTAGTTCTGTTAACTGCCCTGACATACTAGAACAACGATACGATATAAATGACACTTTGAAAGTTGTTGAAAAATCTCGCTAAAGTCAGCCCTCATTTACTGTGAATAATTTATTACCATTGCTGTGTTTGGGCCATTGTGACTTTTATCTGTCATCATCTAATCATCCAGCTATTAACCTGCTTCTTGTTTCCTGCATTCGTGGTGTGACGTGAGGCGATGTGAAGATATTTGTACAACTTGAGATGAGAGTGTAGGGTTTCTGCACGAATGTTTGTCGGTCCTAAACAGATAAAATCTTAACGATTAAATAGATACCGTCAATATAGATTCCTGGACAATGAATTTGATAATAAGAAGAAACAAATTTCTCTCAGTTAAACTGAATGTGGCCGGTTATGCTCTTAAAAATTCTCATGTTGATTTTAATCATTTGCATTGCCTAGCCACAGTCTGCTTCTACCTGCATTCAACGAACCGATTGCAGCTCAGCGATACTCCTCTGTGATGTTCAGCCTTTCTGTATCAGCACATTCCCAGCACAGGCTACAACCAGCAGTTTCTAAAGTGACCAGTGTCGTCACTCACCAATGCAACTACCTAGCATGTTGTTTTCGGTGTTTCTCACGTTCACCATTGTAAACTAAACTGGTTCGACTTGCTTCTATTACTCTTACATAAATGCTTTACATATATATATATATATATATATATATATATATATATATATATATATATATATATATATATATATATATATATATCTTCCATGTGTGCGCTGATGCTCCCTTTCTTCGGTTTATTGTGTCATCAGGTTGTCTGTTGACTCCGCGGCCGGCAGTACAGTTGATCATGTCGCTATCTGCGGCAGGTGGGTGTTTGAGGTTCGTGCCCGCAGCCGCACCTTGCATATCACATTCGCCCTCCACTGCCGTCACACTTACTTCAGCATCTCAGTCACCCACGCCAGCATGATCTGACGACTTTATCATCCAGTCTCCTAAGAAAGCTGTTATCCATTTTTTTTCTTTTTTTTTTCAGTTTTGTACACGGCTCTCGTATGTGATGGTCAGCCTTTGAATTGGTCGTTTTAAGAATTATGACCCCATGACCAGCCTTCAAGTCAACAGACATGGGACTCAAAACACGTGTAGTAATGGATATAATAAACTCGTGGGCAAGCGACTTATCTCGAATGAGGCAAAACACTTTTATCCTCACCAGGATTGTTAACGTATGGAATGATTTACCCATTACAGCAGTAGAAAGCAGTGCCTTGGATACGTTTAAGCAAAGACTTGGTAAATATTTTACTTCAGATCCACGACTGACATTAGTTGCTTTGAAAAATCTGTGTCATTCTACTCCTGCCACATCAATCCATGAGATTCCGTTCTCTTCCAACGCCACAATCAGATTCGTTAGGACCCAGAGATCTGTTACTGTTTGAATTCATTTGTAGTCATTTGTAGTTTATCATCTTTAACTTATTTATCCGAAAACATTCATTACCTTCTATTTGTCTGGATAACTTTTTGCGATATGACTATTATTTTTTGTTTAGGGACAGAATAGTCGTATTAACATTTTTACTCAGTCCCTTTTCCTGTGGCACCGACCTCAGAGACAGACCTGGACTAGTCAGAGCGGAATCTGCTGGAGTTGTGGTCTTGATATTTTTTGCTTCACACAGAGACCGATTTTGTAAGAGACCAATTTTGTCTACGAAGGCGCCTCTGCGTACAGACCTGCTTATGTTCGCACCTTTTCCTTTAAAGCAGGTATTCCCATTTACCAATCTCTTCGCTACCTTCATTTACGGTGGGTTCCCCATGTACTCTATTCTAGACCCTCAAGTACCATAACAACAACTCTTACATTAAAATGTCTCTCTCACACAGACATATACACATGCATACTCACACGTGACGTAGTTAATAGCGTTACTGACCATGAGTCATCATGGAACCGCCCAGGGTCGGGCTCGCAAATCGGGGTTTGAATCCTTGGCGTAGCAGTCGGCTCACACCCAACCCAGCTGTTTATCCTTCCCTTGGGGCTAGTCAATAAATGGGTATATTGCCTTAAGCATATATATATATATATATATATATATATATATATATATATATATAAAGTGCTAAGACATGGTACACACATACAACGTTAGCAGCCTGGGCAAGACAAGTGCAAAACTCTCTCCTCGTAACACAAATATTATTCAGAGGCACACATGCTTTCACACATGCACGTTTCTGTCTGTCTGTCTCTCTCTCTCTCTCTCTCTCTCTCTCGCACACACACACACACACACACACACACACACACACAGAATACACAATCACACACACACACATTCTATGACACTTCGTTTCTGAATTAAACTAATCCACTTAGATATAAGTGTCTCAGCAAAGTCCTTAACTCGAGAAGAACTCTTCTTTCTCTGCACATACGATCCCTTTCTTAGGGTTATTGTGTCATCAGGTCATCTTACCAGCGGGAAGATAGATAACACTGGGTTACCAGTACACTGGTAAGAAAACACGGACTTCCCTGCACACTGATACGGCAACACAGGCTTACCTAGGCACTTGCAATATAAATAACACTGGCTTATCAGCACAATGTTGAATAAGATAACTAGGAATTACCAGACCAAATGAGAAAGATAACACGGACCTACCGACACAATAGTAAGATAACACCGACTTACCAGCACTGGTGCATAAGATAACACAAGCCACAGGCACACTGAGTGAAAAGATAGCTTGGTCTAACAAAGCAATAAGAAGCGAGATAACAAGTTGATCAACACACTGAGAAACAAGATGAGGCTGCTTCACCTACCCTCTGGACAGCGCGATAACTCGGACTTATCAAAGCACTGTGGACCAAGGTATCACGGACTCCAGCTCACCAGAGAGTGAACGAACATATCTTTACTTACGCTCTGGAAGCAAGATCACGGAGTCATCGTCACAGTGGGAAGCAAAATGATTCGGCCCCACACTGGAGAGTAAATTAACCTTGGGTTATCAGCGCACTGGGAAGCAAGAACAAAAAAATAAATCCTCGCCAAAAAACAGGGGAACAAGATAACACAAGATTACCCACATAACTAGGAACAAGACAACACGGCCTCGCCAACGCAGTGGGGAGGAAGATAACACAGACTCAGGAACACAAGAGGAAATCAGAAAAAGAACACACCCAACAATGTACTGGGGAGTAAAATAACACTGACACAGATGAGGGAGGCTGTGAAGAGGGAAGAAGCTATCAGACGAAAGCCGGTGATGATCCTCACGCTGGTGGAACAAGGCGAGGGAGGGGAACACATGAACAAGGTAACTGACGTGAGGAACTTAATGAACACGGGTCCGGAAATATGAGAAATCAGGAGGATTGGTAGATACAGGAAATTCATGGAATGGACTGCCAGTGATGGGGTTAACCTATGATATGGAGATATGGAGGCGGCAAGAGATGCTTCATTAAACAGGCCAATAAAACCTGCAGTGTAAAGGAGGAGTTTAAAGAACATTTCCATATTTCTGCAAGTAGTGAGAAACCCAAAAGCAGAGACAGATAGAGAGACAGATAGATAGATAGATAGATAGAAATGATGGATAGATAAATAGATAGATTGATAGATAGACAGATAGCTAGATATATGGAGAGAGAGAGAGAGAGAGAGAGAGAGAGAGAGAGAGAGAGAGAGAGAGAGAGAGAGACATAGTTATCCCACACATCACCCACATTTTTTATTCATCTCCCTCAAAAGTTCCCTATTTAATGAAGCTATGAACCGTCTATGATCGGCTGCTGGCTGCCCGCTGCGCCTGCCGCTCTGATCACAGATCATACAACGGACTCTTCTTTTTTTTTTTGTAAGTCTAAAGTGCCGCAGAAAAACTAGAAACCGGTTTTTTTAATGTAGATCCAAGGACGAAAGTGAGTTATGTCATTGAAAACGTCCACAGATGATGGTTAAACCTCTAAATAGCTTGATCGGTAAAAAGATAATTCTTGACTCACAAGATTAGCAGCACAGACTATATCAAAGATCTTACGGAAGAAGGTATCATCATTCCAGACATTATAAACTTAAAGATGAAACAGAACGAGACATGAAGTCTCTATAGTTACGTACAGAACAAGGAATTGTATAAAAGGACTAGAAAGGAAAGGTGGAAACATTGCTATATATATATATATATATATATATATATATATATATATATATATATATATATATATATATATATATGAGAAAAGTATAACATCTTTTGGAATATGGGAGGGAAAATGGCATAAAGGCGGAGCTAAAGATATGGCTAAAATATCTGAAGATCTGATAACACGACTTACAGAATACTCGAAAAATTATCAGTAATTCCTCCAAGGACCAAAATACAACGTTAGACGCCCTAAAAGGGACTCATAACCACTATTCACCACAGGAGGAATTTCATTTAATATATATATATATATATATATATATATATATATATAATTTACGTGAGATGGACCCATAAGAGTCATTTATAGTCGACTCCTCCGGGCAGAGGTCCAACTGATGAAATAGAATTAACATTCAGATAGAGTACAGCGAGACAGGAGCCGTGTAGGACCAGAAACGGGGCATCAGAAAGCTGTAGAGAAGACTACGAGTATGATTTTGTGGCTCCCAGAACTAAGCTTGTGTCTGTGGCTCCCGGCACTGTCCTAGTGTCTGTGGCTCCCAGCGCTGTGCTAGTGTCTGTGGCTCCCAGCGCTGTGCTAGCGTCTGTGGATCCCAGCAATATCCTAGCGTCTGTGGCTCCCAACACTATCCTAGCGTCTGTGGCTCCTAGCACTCTCCAAGTGTCTGTGGCTCCCAGCACTCTCCTACCGCAAATGTCTGAAGACATCTTGGACGGGGTATCTGGCCGCCGGAGACACTACACCGAGAGAGTCAGTCATCCTGGGCCACTGATAGCGGGTGGCCATTACTGCCACGGATAAAAGAATATCACTTGTTTCAAATCCTTTTCCTTTTCCCTTATCTTCCTGACGGTGCCATCACCGTCACTGTAATCTCCGGCGGGAGTTTTATTCTTGGGCTTTTTCACCTTGAGGGACACGGTAGTATTGTTTTTATACCTTGCAGGGGAATTTCGTCAACAGAGGACTGCGCTGTCAGATGGCTAGGGAAGCCCTGGACGGGAGTGTGTCTGGGTATGGGTGGTCAACCGATCAGACGAGCCAGTGAGAACATGGCAGATTAAGGCAGAGTAAAGGAGGGACTTGTGTAAGGCGTACCTTGAGCTTTAAATATAGCGAGTACTGGCTCTAAGTACCATGATTTAAAGCGAATTCGATTTAGAAATGAAGAAAGAAGTTAAATCAATATATATATATATATATATATATATATATATATATATATATATATATATACAAGAAAAGCTGTATTATATGGC
>JAYMFT010044946.1:0-15466 GCA_038088735.1 Panulirus argus | reverse complement strand
ATTTATATATAAAAAAAAATATATATATATATATATATATATATATATATATATATATATATATATATATCACATTTCATCAACATCTCTAACCAAGCCATCAAAAAGGGTATAAACAAGGGCACAGAAAGAAATAAAGCCTAAACTTCTCATAATCTAAATTACACACCACATGAAGGAAAGAAACCAGCTCAAAGTAAACCATTCACCACAAACAGGAATCACAGAAAAAAAAACCAAAATCAAAATAACACCATCCCTAAACTAATCATAGAAAGGCAAACTCAAAACTGGTGCTCATTCCTTAAAATAATGAACCACAAGATCCACAGCAACCAAGTCTGGCACACAGTTAAAGAAGATTCACACTCACAGCACAAACCTAGCCATCACTCATTAAGCACTCCTCACCAATTCCAATGAAATTCCTTCTCTCAAAGAGCACACAAACTTACTAAAAAATCATCCACAAACCATATACACCCCCAAAATGAGAAAGTCATAAAAACATACATAAAATCCATCCTCAAAAAACTGTCCACATACCCTTCACTCATAAAGATAAAAGCAATTCAATTAAAACCTTAAAAGAATTCTCCTGCTATAGGCCACCCTAACACATCAATCTGTTATATGAAACCAGCCCATTGGCAATCTCCTCCTGGCTACACTAGAAAATCCTTAACATCTAGAAGCTTGCCATCATAACTAATCTCAAAACCCTCCAAATAACCCAACTCCCCTTCCTCCTACTGCCTTACATTACTTCTATCCTCAGTATCCAAACAGAATCAAACAAAATACTCAACTCTCACCTACAAACCATGGTTTCAGACCCAACCACTCCACCACCATGATACACACCATCCTATATGGTTTCAACCAACCATAGTCCTCCTTCTACACAGTACTAGTGGCAACAGATAGCAACAAAGCATTTGACACTGAGTCCTAACACATCCTGACACAAAACATAATTGATACCACCCTGCACAGCAATGACAAAAAGTGGTTGGTCAATTATACAAACAACTACCATAGCAGTGTCACTTACAATGGCTTCATTTCTAAAGTACTTTAACTCTGAAATGGAGTTCCCCATCCCCAATAAGCAGTTCTTTTTCCAAACCTTCCTACATGAACCTCCATTTCCTTTATCAAACCACAACATGAAGGTGTACTTTTGTATGCATACAACTCTGCAACACCTCATCACCACAGCAGCAGCTACAACAAAACATGCAGCACTAAATTACAGAATGTCTACATCTCTACAAAAGTCTTCAATCACTCTTTTAACCCAAAACAAGCAAGAATCCAGCTCACATCCCTTCAATCACTTTGAATAGACATCACTTCCACTGAACAAAACACCAATCATTCCAGGCACCACATGCCATTCACTCCCCAAACCAATTATGTCAACACAAAGCAACACACAAACTAAATGCCCTCAAAACGCTGTAAGCCATCAGATTTGGATGAGAAAAAGAATGCCTTTGCATCATCTACATACAATTCATCATCAGATTTGGATGAGAAAAAGAATGCCTTTGCATCATCTACATACAATTCATCTGCTCCACCCTAAACTATGCCTCACCTGCCTGATCTTCCATCCTCTCAAATGATTACATAACAAAGCTGCAAAGCATACAAAATAGTGCACTCAGAACAATCACTGGCTACCTAGCAACCACAAATACTCAACTACCTCATAATAAAACAATGATACTCCCAATATAATCCCACCTCAACATGCTCAGCACTCAATTCTATGCAACCCCTATGCAGTTATATGCAACCCCTCCCACATAAACCATTCCATAACTAACCATCAATCCCCAAGTAGCAATAAAACGCTTACCCCTTCTTGACACTTCAACAACTTGTATTTATAGCTACCCCATCTCCAGGAAACAAACACTGACAAAACATATTTGCTGTGAAATGAGTCAACAGGCACTTTACTATCATCTAAACTCAGTCTTAAAAATCTCCCACCAGACATGCACCCATATGCAACACACTTCCTAGTCATAAATGAGTTACACTTTCTCATTTGCACTCTGGACACCACCCTTCTCTATAGCATTTACAAACAATTCAACAAACTGCAAGACCCCCTCAAGCCCAAGATGCAACTTCCATACTAAATATAAGGAACACTTACACCTTAAATCATCCTCTGGTCACCTCACACAGTCATACCCACAGCATCACCACCCTCCTTGACTATGGGGCCACCCAGTGAATGTGGACAGCTTCATGAGCACTGTGGGAGTTCCACTGAGGGGACTTGTGGGTAAAGGTATATACCTAAGCACAATACACACTTTACAGTTACTTTTCAGGTGTTACTTTACACTATATACACTAAGCATACGATACACACACACACATATTTTCTAAATATATCTACATATTCATTTACAGAGAACTTAAGTCACACAAATAAATGAAAAGTCATTTTCTTCTAAATCAGCAATAATATAAATAATCTTATCACCAAAAATATAAGCAGTAATACTAGCACAGCTTCCTTATTCTAAAACTAAATTCCATTAATTGGTGCTTTCACTGGGGAGAGAGAGGGAATGCCCGTATAATTTATGTCATTTATAATAATATATACAATATATATGGGATACTTAGGAATGTGATATTTTTTCCAGCAACAGCAGGAGAGTGCTATTAACATTTATGGATAAGAGTTGGAATCAAATATTAGCTGGGAATTCAGATGAGGGCAGGAACCATTAAACCATAAGTTGCAGATAATAGCAATGAAACATGCATCATCACTTGCAATTATAGCAGTTAAAGGGTCAACATGTTGCCTGTGTCATATGATGTGCCACTAAGAAAAAGGCTATGCACTTCATATTATGATCTAAATGTTCCCACCCTAATTTGAATACCCAGTTGAAATAAGACTCCAAAAGTGACCCATACATGTCATTATCGGTCATCCACCAGAACCGACAAAAAATTCCAAGCTCCTTAGTTACCCAAAATATCAACAGAGAGGAAGCAAGTGCATCAATATCTTGTGATGCCCCATGCATGTACCAGCACTCTCTTACCCAACCTATGATAAAAAGGACACTTTATGAGTACAATGAGGGACAGGAAATCTTTAAAATCTACTTATCAAATAAAAAAAGAAAGTGAGGGGAGAGATATCTAGAAAGGGGATTTGTGATCCTGTGCAAGGCTAGCAAGGACAGTGAAGCAGGCAACAAAAGTGAGGTGGGCGGCATGAGGCAATTCAGGCCACCACTCATACACAGCTTTGTCTTGTTAAATGGAAGTGATTTTGCAACAACTCTGCTTGACTTTGATAGCAATGATTATGGTGTGGTAGAAGATAGTGGTCCGAATGAAAACAATATAGTTCCTGTGTAAATAGTAAGAGCAGAGTATGAAATCATGCCTGGAAAAGAAACGAAAAAATCCCACTTCAATAAACACCCCTACTAAATGAATACAGAGGTAAGTATATAACTTTATTTGTATTGCATCTGTTTTGCATGTAATAAATACTCTATATGGATTTCTTTATTCTTTTTGTGTATGGGGATGGGTCTCATGTGATTCAGGGGCAAGCTCAGGGTAAAACACTCATCATTTTCTTATCCATTTACTTCATTATGAATAAGTAACTCTCTCATATCAATCCATCTCAAAGGAGTTAGTGGATTTTGTCTGCATGTAACTGCACGGCAGATGGGGATCACCTTAAATGAGGCTGCATCACTGCCAGTGGACAAAATGGAGAACAGTTCCGTCCTGGAACTTCTCACTCCAAAAGTCTACTATTTTTTTGTCCTTGATTGGAGTACAACCCTGAATATGTGCAGGAGCCCCACAAGTGAGGTCCTGGGGCTGTATAATCAATTAATAATTCAACTTAACTTTGTAATTGGTAGCTTAAAGTCATATAACTGAAAACATACCAGCTGTAATACTCTTCTTTCCTTACATAGTCACACACCTCTAATCTTGCATCTTCAACTTAATTCCACACATACTACTGCCTTTCAACTCTGTTTCATGCACTTCTAGTGCAACATTAATATTCTTCAAAATATCTAAAATTTCCACATGCCTAAATTCTTTTTATCCTTACATTCTACTTTTCCATTCATATCACTAAAAAATGTAGAGGCTGCAAACATACCATTTACACCTGTGGCCATGTACAACTTTAATGTTTCTATGGTGTTCCTTGGAAAGGAGGTTGGCCAAGGCAACCATACACATTGACAATGGAGCTACCATAAGAGGTCCTCAAATTAAAAAAATTAGCAATTTTCTCCCAGTCCTAGGATACTGTTTCTCAAGCCCCTCCACTGCTTCATGGTGATATTCATGTGGCATTCCCTCTATAAATTTTACTCAGAACATGAATAACTAGGTAATACTGTCATTAAATTTGTGAAATGAAAGCAGTTACAGCACATTAGATATGTACATTGAATATGCAGGCAAACTGCTATAGGTTTAAGGGCACCATTGATGGGAGAAAAATGAAAGCCATCTTGTTTGGTGGGATAACAAGTATACCCAAGGTATTTTGGCATCCCTTCCCTTTAGCCACAGTTGGCTTGGGGACAGGCTAGCTCTGCAAAAAAATTCATTACCATAAAAAAGGAGTGTGCCTACATGCACTCAATTAATCTCATGTGAATGGAAATGCCAGAGTTAATATTAACAGATGAATAAGATAGTAACCAACACTTCTATATGTCTGTGACATGGGTCTGTACCAAAGCAATGGTTGATCAAGTTGTAAATGAAGTTTCCTAAAGTAGATGCAGAAATAAGAGAATTAAGTGACTCAGGAATGAGGATACCAAATACTGAAACAAGACTATGTAGAACTGGCTGATGAAAGATGAAGCACTGTAGTGAAATTAATATGTGAAGAATAACTGAATTAATCAATTAGGTGGATACAGATAAACTGAAGCATGAATGTAGAAAAGACAAAGAATGAGTCAATGATATATAATGATTAGGTATATGAAAAATATTTAGTAGGTACCACTTTGCATTGCAGTGAAAAACAGTGCAAGATACAGAAAAACAAATATGCACAAAAACTGAAATTTGGCTGTTTTAAACTTGATTACTTTTAGATGTCATATTTAGTGAGGATGGTGAGATAGAAAATTTAGCACAGGGAAGGGTGCTAAAGGAATAGCCATTATGCTGCGAGACCAAACACTAATGAAAATCTTTTTGGGGTACAAGAAAAGCTGCTACAGAAGTGGTACAGGCCACAATGATGTAAGCAAGATATGAATACAGTAGAATGTCTCAAATCAGGCATTCCAGAAACTGGCAGTGCCCAAATTCAACACAGATGAGTGTCAACTTATTAGGTTCTTACAACAGAAAAATCTAAACACCTAACAAG
Organism: Panulirus argus; assembly: GCA_038088735.1. Lineage (NCBI taxonomy): Eukaryota > Metazoa > Arthropoda > Malacostraca > Decapoda > Palinuridae > Panulirus > Panulirus argus. The sequence continues at coordinate 10,041 of JAYMFT010044946.1, read as the reverse complement.
AGATAATGAGTGTGCAGAAGGTTCAAGAAAACCTGATAAAATAAAGTTTAATTCTATAACAGAAGTACCTCTAAAAGAACAACTTAAAAATCATAAAAGTCATACTGACAAAGAGGTACAGGAACTCCAATCCTCCACAAAGCACCATGCCTGATGCTCAAGCTTGAGCTGAGGTTTAATGATACTCCATACAATGACAACAAATGAAATGCAAGGAGAATTTCCTGCATCTCCCTGAATATCAACTTCATCAAAGTATGATTAACACATTTATTCATCAACCTTAACTGCACTTGATGCCACTCCCAGTGCTTTGTTAGTAATAACCTATCAATCACTACCACAGTCTACACAGAACAGGCAATAAGAAAGAACTTTTGTTAAGCACAGTAAACAATTTAAGATCTAATGTTGTTCAAAACTTGTAATAATATTAAAAACTTACTGTCTACCTATATCTCTGATGCCTGTTCCCAACTGGAACTCCCTCAAGGAGAAGATATATAACTTACTTGATCAGCTATAATAACAGTAACCAAAACCTGAAAAATTCTTAAATTCGGCTACTGCTCAACCCTAAGCTTGTTGAATTTGAGACATTCAACTGACTCAAGCAGAAATAGGGATCTAGGTGCAAGAAGCAAAAATTTCATTCAGTTCAACAGTGGACGTGAGAGTATGACAATGGCCAGTAAAGTTCAAGGAAATTTAGATATAAAATAATGAAAAGGGTGAAAATGTACAATGAATGAGTAATTTAGCTTGTTTAGGTGGAGAATATAAGAGCATAGCATCTAGCATTATAATTTACCTACTCTTTTACCTATCTTCTGTTACTTTCATTATAAGCATAAATAATTCAGCCAGTGGGTTTACTTTTTGACTCCAAGTTATGTCCTAAGTACTTGGCATCTTTAAAGTTACAAAATTCTGTTTGACCATGTAAGCTAATTACAGTTTAACTGTGTTTAATGAAACACATACCTACAAATAATATCAAATATAAACTAAGTAACTTAAAAACTAAAATTAATGTAATTGAAAATTCATTCTGCTCACTAAACCAATAAAAACTAACAATTAAACTAAGAGTTTCTAAAATATAAATTATTTTTCTGCTTTACTGGCAAAAATGTAACCCTCTCATAAACCAAACAAATTAACAACACACTAATTTTTATCTTAAGCTATAATCTATGGTTCCTCTTTGAAAGCTTTGTATGAAACTGAGTTATTCATGCAGGGAAGAACATGCACAAGGTAAATAATCAATGAAAGCCTAATCTCTATTTTGCAAGCAATCTCATGTTTCATAAAGATAAACACCAATCTTATCATGCTGATCTCTTAATCCTAAAATACAAAAGGCTGAGTATCAAAATTAAACCAAAATATTATGTCTAAAACAACAACAATGAACTGTATATTAGAAAAAAATACACATGCACTTTACCCTACTTTCAGAATAGCATTGGGCTTCTTACATACCCAGTTTCATTGGTGAACATCTATGTCATAATATACAATCAATATGATCCAGCAGAAGAACAAGTAGAGAAATTCTGATAATGCCACATAAAATTATTGTGAACAAGACAATAATGTCAAATGGAAGCTAATTCCTGCATTGTTAACATTATAAAATTACTTTAGCACTACAATGTACTTGTTGCTTTATTAAAAAAATAAATAATACAACATCTTAATAAAATCTGAAAACCAGACATTACAAAAGTTAAGTGACATATTTTTAACTGAAGTCAAGCTGTTTCATATTTGGGCAGCACAGCTTTGATATGTTGGGTGGCAGTTACATGTTTTGTGTTTTCTGTAGAAGCGTTGGGCCTTTATTTCTATCGTATCTCAATGGTTTCAAAACTGAAAACACATTCTATACATGTGATCTGGACATGTACATCTTCCTACAACCTTAAATGTAAAAATACATTTGCTTGAATGTTGCAATTACATTATCCTATTCAAATCAAAGATGAAAATATAATATCTTGTGAACATATTCATAAACAAAAACCTCTCCTCAAGTGTGTGTATGTATATGTTCTTTATGTCAACCAACATATCCTTGATGTTTGATAATCTAATCATACTTCTGCTAACTTTTACATAAGTTATATAGGATACTATATCTAATTAATGTGAAAACAAAGGATGTGAAGTAAAATCATTTCAGTAATTCATCTCATAAATTAAGAACAGATTTAGGTTTCCAAAGATTCCCTTGGTACAAACCTAATATGAAATGCAATGACATAACTCTAAATCACTGAAATAATTACGATTTTTTTTTTCTAGCTTTCAACAACATATTTTAAGTTTTCAAAAATTTTCATGTTAATTCAGAAGCTCTTAAACATTTTTTATTTGCAGTATCATAAGATAATCATTTAGCACATAATGGTGAAAACATACAAAATTGTAAGCACAGCTGATTTCTATAGAATTAAACTGCATTAACAAACATCTTATTTTTCAAAACTGGTCTAAATAATTAAGACTTGATTGTACTGTTAAGTCACAGTTAACATGTTTCGATAATCTACAAATTTTAATCTAATATTTTCATGAAAAAAAAAAAAAAAAAGGGGGGGCACTATAAACCATATATTAGAAACAATTTAGAATCAACTTGGTAATTTTCTAGCTCAGAATTTTACTGAATACTACAGGATGCCATTACCTAAAAACCCATTGTAAGATTTACTTAATTGAGACTTCAAAATTAGAAAAGTCTACATGCAACTACTAGTATAAACAAGCAAGCTATCTTTAACATCCATATCATATTGGCATAATGCCTGATCTATATCTTAAATCTACAGCCCCAAATCTATCCCTTTACTGATTTGCCAACCATACTGGGTTCACCTTTTCTTAAAACCTCATATCTATCTTCCAACCTGGGTTCAGTACAGTAAATATTCCATAATATATATAAAATAAGTGGTCTAGAACACACAAAAAGAAAGACATTACTATCTACAAGTTGAGAAAATGACAGCCCTGTGCGCTGAAACAAAACAACATTAGAAAAGCGGAGAATGCTTTCCGCCGAACTTTTAAAAATGAAAAGAAGGCAAAGTGGTGCAGGCATTTGCTTAAAAATTTGCGTGACTCAGACAAGAGGCCTAGATGGCAAACTTAATATTGACAGACAGAATGACAGCAGATTGTTGTGCTGAGTAATAAAAGTAAGTTCCTCTGGGGAAATATCATCATCATCCACCCAAGATGGGTAGTGCATACACACACAAATAAACATACATACACACACACTTATCTCACAAAGTCATATGTAGAGAAACATATGAGGTACTCACACAACCTCTTATTAGAACACTTACCTTATCAATAAGAATAGAAAAAGACAATTAACATAATCTGAAAGAAAAGTAAATGGCAAAAAAATTAAAAACATAAATGAGTCACATAAGAAGTTAGCAAGAATACAGAGAAGAAATATATATGCATGTATTAACTACAACAGACATCAGTTATCATTAGACAATTAAAGACTTGAAAGTGAGGCACATTAAAGGGAAAAATACTATGTAAAATCATTTTCATCATGAAAATTATAATAATACACATCAAACACCTATCACATCTTTCAAGAATAGAAACTGATGGGAAACAAGCATCAAAATATCTACCTAATAATATACAAAATAAAAGAAATACATTATTTGGGGAGAGGATTTCCTTTAATTCAATTTATCTTCTGGATACATTAGCCAAATAGCAGAATAAATTCTCTCCCCAACATATTTCATTTTTTGCTAGAGAACATACATGTAAAATAGAGCCAGCATTTAACATGTATGGAATTCTTGCAAATGTTATCATAACCCATTATAAAAGTACTACTGCAAACTACATGATGATAAAAGTATATCATTAAAGAGAAAATTTCACAAAGTCCATAGAGGAACCATGAAAAGATAACTAGAGTTTTTTTTCCCCCCCTTAAACAGAATAAAGTAATATTACCTTTCACTGTGTATAAACATGTATACAACTTGGAAGTTGTATCCAATAACCATAATGATGTCATTAAATACAAGGAACTTCTTAATCATATTCAAAATTATTCATCTATCTATATCATTTATGTTAATCTTGTTATTGTCATCCACTCCACCCTAACTACACCTCACCTACCTGGTCATTTACCCAGCCAAAATCAAATACAGCAAAGCTCAAAACCACACAAAACATAAAGTCTCTCCTAAACATGATTGTCTCTCACTCCTTTGCAACAGCACTAAACCCTTTATATCCTAACTGCTCCAAAACCAACACTAACCTCAAGTAGAAAGAAAAAGCTTACCCCTCCCTCATAATTCAAAACTATACTCACAGATCCCCCATCCCCCAACAAACACAACAATGACAAAATACACTCACAATGAAAAGACCAAACAAGCACTAAACAACCATGCACCCAATCCAGTATTAAATATCACCCCACCAGAACATACACCTATATAAAATCTAATCCTCCATACATAACCAAGCCACCCTTTCTCATCTATGATTTGGACACAACCTCTTTAATACTACAATACCATTTCAACATATTACAAGGCCCCTCATATCCAAGATGAAACTTCCATGCTGAACACTTACGCCTTAAATATCCTGTGCTTACCTTACAAAGACAGACAGACACAACACACATATTGACCTGTGGTTGGCTTCTTGAACACCACAGGGGATCCTACAGCAGGTGGACAAGACATGCATGCAACTGTCATTAATCAATATAATTATTTTCATCATTATCATTATTATTATCCTTTTTCCTACTGTTATCATCATTACCTACTATTACATATTATCATTAACATTTCTATTTTCATTTTGTTGTGATTATGATAATAATTACATAGCCCCAAGACCCTTTTTGTGGACGTCCTGCAGATTCAAGGCTGCACTAAAATCAGAAACATGGAAATGGCAGTCACCTCTGGAATGAGAAGTGACTAAACAAGCTTGTTCTCCCATTTGTCAGCTGACTGTGATACAGCTTTCTTACTGGGTGATATGTCACTTATGGTGTAGCTTTCTTACAGGGTGACATGTCACTTGTGGTGTAACCACAGTGTAATGCACTGAAACCACAGCCTCTTATCCATAAATGGGCCCAACAGACCTTTCCATGGTTTCCCCAAGGCATTTCACATGTTTTGGCTCAGTTCACTGACTGCAAACTGCCTCATGTATACCACATCACTAAAGTTCACTATAACTCAAACATAACTTGCATCCTCCTGCATGTTCAGAACACAGACACTCAAAGAATCATTCACTCTGTACTCCCACATCCTCCTTGGTTTCCCTCTTTTCCTTGTTCTCTCTAATTCTGACATGTACATCCTCTCTTCCTACGTCCAAACCACTTCATCACATACCTCTTCAGCTCACTCAGACACAGTCCTCTTACTACAATACACCTCCCTTACTCAATCATTTCTTATCTAAGCAACCCAACACATATTACATAATGTCCTCAAACATTTCATTTCCAACACATCTAATCTCTTCAGTATTTGTTTACCTAGGGCCCATACCTTGCATCCATACAACACCATCAGAACTACTATACAGTGTCTACAAAAAACATGGTCTGCCTCCCACATATTTTCAAAGGTGATACATAGCCAAGGTTTATTGTGGGTAAAAGCATATGATGCTCTCAGGGTGAAATCATCATATATAAGGTCACTGAGAGAAGTGTTTCTAATGGTATGAGCACCAGCAACCCACCTCAGTGTGCCTCAAGCTATCCTGAAGGAGGATGTTTTCCCTTCACTTTTTATGACTGCCACTTCATTTTGGGAATTCTGATTCTCAGCGCTGTATTTCTTTCACCTGTGCTTCACAATGGTTTGCTCTAATTCTTCTAGGGGGACAGACCAAACTCATATCTCAAAGCAAGAAAATATGGGTACACATGAGATCTCTAAGCATACTGGGTGCTCAAAAGCACAATCAGGTAGCTGCTCCCTGCAACACCTCATCAGTGCTTTGCCTCATTCAAGAGATCAAAACCCAATGGAACCAAAACATGGATCTAGAATACTTCAAGAACCTTGCTAATTCCATGCCTAGACACCTGCAGATGGTATTCAAGGCCAAAAGAGAGAGGAAATAATGTACTAAATTGAATGACTTCATCTTTGAAAATGTATGAGAAAGTGGACAAGGAATTCTGCAGACACCATACCATCAAACATATTCAATTTTGCCACCATACCATCAAACATATTCATTTTTGCCCTCAGTGACAATGACCTTTCTTTCTACACACTGCTTAATGCTTCCCCTCACACCCTACAACTCACTTCAGCTTCCATAGTTCCACTTGCTGCCAGACCACTCTCAAACATTTAAAACATCTTACTTCCCCTAGCTTCTCTACATTTGAACCCTACTCCAACAAGCCAGTTCTTTTCCACTGCTAAACCTAATATACTTGCTTTTATTGAAAGATATATTCAATTTTCTCCTTTAACACATTCTCCCAAACTCAAGACACCAGCTTCTGTACTTTCCCACTTGAATCTACCACCAACTTTTTCACCTCCCAGGTCCACCCAACCCACAGGAGAATAAAGCCCTGCTTCGCTTTCCAAGACCTTTGCCTTCACCTCCCTCACCATCCCATCATAAACAAATTACACAGCCATTGTGACATCAGACACCCCTGCCACAGATCCATCTTCAACTGGAACCACTAATCCTTCTCTCTTCCTAATCCCACACATGCCTCACTCTCTTAATTAAAACTCTTCACTGCTTCTACCAGCTCTCCTCCCACACTAAATATTAGTAACAAAGGGGAAGTTTATCATCCATTTAAATCCAGCACTTAAATTTTTTTTTCATCCTTTACTTTTCGGTCACTGGTATGAGAGCATGTAATGTATTATACAAATAATAATATATAAAAGTAATATACAGTCTTTGGTGAGTGACCATGAGCTGGCAACACAGGGCTGCTTATCATCTCTAAATTCAGTGCTTCTAAATATTTTTCATGGCCTTTACAATTAGTTCACCAATATGAGTGTAAGGAAAATATATGATACACTTGAGGAAGTTAAGTCATTATGCAAGCACCATACCACATTTACTTTCTTTTCATTTTCTCATCACATTTTTTCTCTCTTCTTAGGTGCTGTATTCCTTAGGAAATATTAATCTCAGATATGAAAACTTTTTGGTTTTATTGATAAAAAAAAGAGGAAAGGACCAATTACAATTCTAAAATTTTACTCGTTAATTAACACAACTTGGGAACACAGCTGGAAGTTAATTCCACTGCCAAGGCGTAAAGTTATGAAGCAAGTTAAGGTCCAGGTTTAACCTTTTAAAAGTGCCATAAAAATTCAACTTGCTATGACTCTTGTGTCACCCAATTCCTCAGATGTTTGAAAACTGTATATATCTAATTACCAATTGCTTTAGTTTTCAGGCTATGACAAGGGTTACACTGAATGACAGACAATAACAACAAAAGACATAGAAATCTATAAATGTCTGCCATGCTATGCATGCAACACATTATTAGTCATAATGAAAGCAAAATCCAAACCAGAGTGATGGGCTTTACATCATCCAATTCTATAGATGTTGGGAAATAATGGTATAATGCTTCAAGAGTATCTGATTTAGATATTTTAAATTATGACAAAGGTTAATTATCAGGTTAAACCTTTATATAATGGGGATAACTCAGGGAAAATATCACACTACAATTATTGGATCCTAAATCATTCAATACTTTAGATGCTGCAAAACAACTGTATGAAGTGTCATGAGTATCTCATCTTAACTTTTCAGGTGTCATGAGTATCTGATCTTAACTTTTCAGGTTATGAGCAACATTATTTTCCAGAATAAACCTTTCAGAGTTATGGGTCTTATCCCAATCAATTCTTTAGATAGTCAAGCAAAACTGGATTAAGTTTCATGAGTATCTGATGCACACTTCAAAAGTCATGACTAAGTTTATGTTGGAAATTAAACTTTGAAATCCAATAACAGGCAAAACAATCCCCAAGCGCCTGCCATACTAACCAGGCAACTCAAAAATGAGAGCATAGCTAATCAGAAGACAATGGAAAACTGTCAAACTTGCAGCAGAAAGAAATGGCTGAACCATGGGTTAAGTAGAGGTACCAGGCATAACCAACTCCCAAGGCACCATCAGGTATATGTCCTCAGATCAAGACATGGGTAAAAGTGGACAAAAGTACTGGCAGAGTTCCACAGCCTTCAAATAATTCTCTCAACCTTTAAAACTCCTAGCCTTCAAAATATAAGGGAGTTCCCAGGACTGAGGATTACTGAAAAACTCAAAAAATATTGAAATCTTAACAATAAATGCTTAAACAGCAGGCACAGTCCAGGTATTCCATCACGAAGAATAGAAAAAATATTAAAGGAAATCCGTTATGACATGATAGATTAGCATTCAAAAGTAATAAAAAAACATCATAGAATATCATATCATTACCTTTTTGCTGCCATGGTGCTGTGCTAAGACACTGCCTGGAGGGCCCCAGAAGAGATGTGCATAGTACATTTGACAGCTCCTGATAACAGAGGAAGATTTGGAAGCAATTTTCTCTCATTCAATTGACCTTGTTTATCACTGTAAACTTATTTCATATACAGGTAAAGTACTGGTAGTAAATAACATAAATATATTCAGAAATATTACTTCTTTTGCCGCACAGGAAATAACATCGCCACCCCGTATTAGCGAGGTAGCGCCAGGAAAAAGACAAAAAAGGCCACATTCGCTCACATTCAGTCTCTTTGCTGTCATGTGTAATGCATCGAAACCACAGCTCCCTAACCACGTATTCCCTGCGTGTCGTAAGAGGCGACTAAAAGGGGAGGAAGCGGGAGGCTGGAAAGCCTCCCCTCTTGTTTTTACTTTTCTAAAAGAAGGAACAGAGAAGGGGGCCATGAGGATTTTCCCTCTAATGCTCAGTCTTCTGTGCTTGGCACTACCCCACTAATGCAGGAAATGGCGAATATGTATGAAAAGAAATATATATATATATATATATGTTTGTGTGTGTTTGTGAGTGGGTGTCTTTGTCTGTTTCCTGGCATTACCTCACTAACGTGGAAAATGGTGATCAAGTATAAATAAATGAATATGTATACAGTAATTCCTCGATTTAACGGACCCTAATACAGAGGATTTCAGATTTAACGTACAGGGCAAATAATGATACATTAATAAATAATAATTGAAAAATTGAAAAAAATTAAAAAATCTCAAACGCTGCACCATGCACATTTCATATCGCACTTGTTTTTGGTAGCATGGGGTATACTCGCTTTGTTTCGGTCTCAGTCTGCCTCAACGTATAGTGCGGTCAGGTTGTATAAAGAGAACTGTGACTGGAAGAAGCACAGCCTTGGGCTGCAGGAGCCTATATAAAGGTCCTGGGTAACACAAAGACTCTTTTATAGAAACTGATCCTGTAGTAATAATAAAAAAAAAAGTGTTACCAGATTCCACCTATTCAAGGCTACATTACCAGTGAAAAGTCACCTTTGGCGAGATTGTATTATTGGGAGTACAGTCTCATGAAAGAGTTTCTCACTCCAAAAGAGTCTACATTGACCTGCTACTCTAAGTAGTGCAGCCTTGGGCTGCAAGAGCCTTTAGAAAGGTCCAGGGTAACACCAAGACTATTTCATTGGAATCAGTCCTAGGTTAATTATGAAAAAAAAAGAAACAAAACCAAGTACCCAATTCACTGACCAAACCAAGTGGGAGGGTGAACAGCTGGGTGAACTGCAGAGCAACTGCCCCATCCATGATTTGAATCCATGTGAGCCCAACCTTGGCAAGACTGTGCAAGCATTGTGGTCAGAAGCATTAACCACAACACAACAGAGACCCATATGAATATCATTTTTTTATGTTGAAGGCTCCAGTCACGGACAAAAGTCCACATCAAGGCTGGGCCCTAATTGAAATATAGAGAGAAT
>JAYMFT010044935.1:0-15467 GCA_038088735.1 Panulirus argus | reverse complement strand
ATATATATATATATATATATATATATATATATATATATATATATATATATATATATATTAGATAGATTCTACTTGTGAAAAAGAAATGCTTGTGCCGTTATGTATAGGCAGGAGCCAGCCTTCATGTCACTGACATGTCTTAACGTTGGAGGAAGATTTTTTTTTTTCTTTACCGTAAGTTGTTACGTTGCTGCCGTTGCCTTCACCGTGCAGGTTCCCCCGGTACGACTCTAACGTGGCTCCAGTCAGGAGGGTCAGGTGCAGCAATGTGCAGCTGCTGCTACAGTGACTGTGACTGGATTTAATTGCGTAGCGGAATGGCATCATACTTTCTTAGCGTCTTACTTTTGACCAACTGGGTTGTAAAGCTTAGACATTATACATAGACTAAAAAGATTACTGTAAGTGTAAATAGTGCGTTGTTTAGTCATTTCAAACTGGGTATTGTGGGCCAATATAAATTTACACCTTAATGTTCGTTGTATGTGTACACATGCAACATGATGGAAAGTGTTTTACGCACTGTGGACACCTCTGACACACATATTATGTGGGGGTGTTATATGTGTTGCTAATTTCGTGTTGTTTGTGTTACAGGATGGGGTGCTTCGGAAGTAAAGAGAAGTTGTCCAAGGAGGACTTGGAATTCCTGAAGCAACACACTAGATACGACGAGCAGATGATCAAGGAGTGGTACAAGGGCTTCAGGGTGAGTACTAGCAACACCAGCCCTTCCTCCTCTCCCACTGATTCTCCAGACTTACTGTCTTCTCTCTAGCTGTGGGGACATAGTATCCGTATATGTACGAGGAAATAGCAGAAGTTTTGAAATGATAAGCTGTTGGTTCGCCCGCGATAAGATATCCAGGATGTTATTTACCTGTTGAGATGAGACAAGATCACGTGTTTGGTGCCGCCAGACAAATCCTCGGTTGTCAGAAGGATGTGTGGGGGACGCTAAGGGTCGTAGTGAAGTTCTTTTTGTGCCATTACTGTATCAGGTTCGCTGGGATGAAGCTCCTGCGGCCCCTGCGTCCTGGATCCCTCTTGATCCGGGTTTGGTTGTTTGCGATGCGAGATGAGTGTTGTAGCGACACACATATCCCAAACTGTGGCAGATTTGGTGCTCTCGGCACCTTACCTGTGGGTCATCAGTCCTGCTTCAGATCACGCTTGTTTGCCTCTGATGAACTTTTAGTGTTGCACCAACCCCTGGTGTGTGTGTGAGAGAGAGAGAGCACCTTGCTTGACGGTAATTGTGGAAATCCTTTGCCTCTGTCGCTCGGTTTCGGACCCAGCTATTGTGCTGTTCCTGTGCACTCAGACGCTTGAGGTGCGCTGCCCTTAAGTCTCCATAATTGCCACATCCAGTTACGCTCTCTACGGTCTTATTTCATCCGGGCCCTTCCAGACCTTTTACAAATTTCTTCACTGTATAGTTCACAATAATTGTAATGGCTTTACCAAAAGTGTTGAACAGTTTTGGCCCTCGGGTGTTTATGCTATTTTCTCTTACCGTACATATTGCGCTTTGGAATTTATTGGTAATATTTTACCGTCTTTCACGTCTGTCGGGCCAGTAGGGTACCATTATTTAGTGCAGCTTGGAAATCTTACCTTCTGGATTTTGTAAGCGGTGAATTATGGCAAACCTCTCCCGTCTGTGCTGTACAGAGCTTGATCCAGTGGTTCCTGTTGTCCCTTGTGGTTCGTATTTTTAAACAGGTGTTATCGGAGTATGTGTGTGTGTGTGTGTGTGTGTGTGTGAGAGAGAGAGAGAGAGAGAAAGGTCTCTACAAACTCTACAACGACAGTTTCACCCGTCTTGTAAAGTTGTATAAGCAAACAACAGTTTTGATTAACGAGACAGTTAGTGCCTTGAAGATCGTCATTAGTTTACCTCTCACAGTTGTCATGAAGGCCCATAAATCTTGCCTTCCATGTTTTTCGAAGAGGCAACCGTTGCAGAAGCTGCAGGTGCTAGTGTAGGCTTGCTGAGTGTGTGCCGCGGATACGGGTCGTGCGAGGTAGGGGTGTGGGAGGCCAGGCTTCACTGGCCTTCCGTAGTTTCCCATTTTCTGCAATCAGCTTGGAATGAGTTCACACAGGAACTTGTCTGTCTGTGTTGTGCTTCGTCACCCGTAGGTCGCAACTCTTTATTGAATTAGATTATGAGAAAATTAGGTCTCGTGTGAGAATAGTTTTTCTTACCCTGACTCAAAATAGCAGAGAATTTAATCTGATTTGAAGAATCTAATTAAGGTGATTAGTTTTCTGTCATGCTATCTGACGATGACACTTATCTCCCGGAGTTCATAATACGTAGTTGAAAGATGTGTAGAGAGATGTGGTTTGTGACGAGATGGTCCAGTGCTGAAGATGGTGCTGGGAGATGGCACATTGCGCAGACCGGACTTACTGATTATGTCGTCTGTCAGAAACTGTCACACGACGCACACACTGAGGACCCGTGTGCGTGTGTTACAGAGAGAGAGAGAGAGAGAGAGAGAGAGAGAGAGAGAGAGGATTCATGTGTATGTTTGTGTGCGTATGTTACACAAAGAGATACTGAGGATCAGTGTGTGTTACGTAGAGTGAAGACCCATGTGTGTGTTACAGATAGAGAGAGAGGTATCAATTTGTGTGTGCTTGGACCATTCTGAATATGTAAGATAGAGTCATGTCCCAGCTCGGTGGTCGGGTTTCCCATCATCAGTAATCAATGTTCACTGTTGCCTTCTTCACATATCAAAATTTTCCAGTTTATGAATATGTCAGAAACCCGTGTATGATTCCATATTAGGGAGTATATTTAGCAATCTCTCTTTAGAATGAGTGTTGGTCCATAAAGAAAAATAGATATGTGAGATTTGGTTGTATGGTGGGAAGGTGGTGTTTAGTACCTAAGGTGCTATAACACGCGAGTTTAAATACAGCGCTCTTTAATGAGAGTGGAGTGTGAAAGACCTGCTTTAATAGGAATGTTCTCATACGGGTTAGTCTGAATCTCTTGTTTTCTGTGATGGCTTATGAGTTCATAGTAATCTGATATTTGTGAAATTCTCCAAGTTATCCACGTTGTCTCACTTCAGGAAAGAGTATCCTTTATTTTCCGTGTGTCATTTCGATCATTCAGCGACCATACGCTACCCAGGCCTAGGCACCAGCTGCTTCCCATGTGGACAGTGCACACCAAGAACGGAATCTTGTATATATTTTTCAGAGTATTTCTGTTTAACAACCATCTGGGCCATTTATCGTTCACTAACTTGAGGGTTACCACTTCTAACCCAATCTTGTAAACAGATAGAAGGTTTATTGGGTTGAGACTAAAGATGGCAGCAGGGATGAAAGCATGTTTATAATGATACCAGTAGGATTTTGTTGGGGGCACTAAAATCGTTTAAAAATAATAGACTTGGCAAACCTTTTGCCATATGTCACAGTATATCGAATACGTAATATATGAGTAACTTTTATTCAGGGAAAATAGATCGACAGTCTTAACAAATGTAATAACTGCTTTGCTTTTGTCATACGAATTCTGTGGCCTCCAAGGTAAAGAGTTTTCAACCCGAGCTGGAACACGTTATGCTCAGATGAGCACGTCAGCCTCAAACAACCTGCTAAACCAGGACACTTTATCCCTGAGAGAGCTGCTTGGATAGAACCCAGCCCTTGAAACTAACGTCAGTTATACATCAGGTACTTCAAGTGATGATGGTGATGGCCTCAGTTGTAACAACACATGAGTACTGCGTTGCGTTGGTTCTCTTTCAGCAGGAGGGTAGCGCGGCGGGCCTGATGGTATGTGGCTCCGCCGCCCATGTAACCTGCATCAAGTAAAGCCTGAGAAATGTAAGGAGTAAGAGGAGGTAGACGATGAGGTGCTGCATAATGAAGGAAGGTGCGCCCAGTGGAGGGGCCAACCGTGCAGGAGACGAGGTGACACCGCAATGAATTGATAATGAGGAAAGCGATGGACTGGCAGGGAGCAGGTGTTGGTGGTGTAGGTGGTTGTAGAGCAAGTATTGGTGGTGGTGGTCCAGGTGATTGTGGAGTAGATGCAGGTGGTGGTGATTTCGGTGAAATGTTACAAGTGAAGCTAGTGCAGGTGGTGGTGATACATCAGAGTGGCTGCACGATCAAGAAAGGGAGGCAGGAGACGGCGGGGACTGGTGTTGGCAGGAATTGATGGCTATTGACGAGGAGGAAAAGAAAAGTGTGAATGGTGCGCTCATCTGCAGGTTGGGGCGTTGGTAGAAGTCAAGAGGTGGTGTATTGTGTGCTGGTCAGCAAGCTAGTGTAGGAAATGTTGCAGGGAGTAGCAGAGTGTGTGGTCAGCAGGGAGGTGTAGGTAAGGTACGTAGTGACCTCTTGCAGTCAGATGAGTGAAGGACTTGCAACAGCTGACCTGATGAGGCCAAGTACTGTACTGCTGACGGCCATATTGATCTGGCAGGTGAAGTCTGGCATCGTAGGTGCTCCAGCAGGCTCTCCCTGGGTTCTTCACGTCATGGCATATTGTAAGGGGAAGCAGACCTGCCTGCCGTCATGTGGCCCACCTGCTGATGTCTGCCACACTGTCATCTATCGCCCTAGCGCCAGGAGGCAACACACTACCTCACTAAAAGCCGCAGTTATCCTCATTACTACTGCCCTCACATCATCACCACCACTAACACTCGCTACCACCAACGTCATTAGCACCACCACCCGCTATCACCACTACCATTAAGGATCAGGGTGAGGTAGAGAGAGGCAGAGAACGTGCATAAGAGGTGCCGGTGAGCGGAGTGAAAGGTAGGCCCCGGGCGCTCTGTTTGTGCTGCTAAATGAAAAGTAAATTCATGTGAGGCTTAAGGTCGTCAGTACAGGGAGGAGGAGAGTGGCGCTCCCACGCCAGGCAGGCAGGGAGGGAGGGAGGGAGCTCCTGATGAGGTACAGGGATGCACTACCAGGGACACGCCGCGCAGTGCAGTGGCAAAGAACAAGAAAGAAAGGGAGGTGAAAAAAAAAATCGAAAAAGAGAAATGTAATTAGTATGTGACGCTCAAAGATCATCTGATAATGATAATGGACGAATATGTAGACACTGTCCTAGAGGAAGTCGCAAGTTTAATGATATGTAAAGGTGATCAGCCTGTGTTATGTATGTATCTACGCAGTGGGACGTGCTGTACAGAGGGATGCAAGGAAGAACAGGAATGAGATTCCCGGCATCAGGAGCGTAGGGTGACCGGGGAAGATTTCCACAACCAACAAAGAAAAAATGAAGGAGACCATGCGATAAAAGGAATAGCAGAGATGAAGGAAATATTAGGTGATGAAATAATGATTAGTGGAAACAATTGTTAACATGAACCACTTGTTGGACAGATCTGGAGACGTAACGAAGTTCATTAGCGGACGAGTCGTTGGTAAATGGAGGACTGGAAAACATTTGAAGGGAAAAGGATGGACCGTGGAACATGTATTTGAACAGAAATCCTTTTTTGACCGAGACGCGGTATCACCAAGAATGGCAAAGTAATTCTTTCTTTCTTTCTTTCTTTTTTTTTATACGTCTTATGAATTCAGATATTTTTTTATTTGGTGGACCAGCAAGAGGAATGGCAGGACTAGATCTGGTAGTAGGTATGAGGGCAACACCACCAGGAGTGTTTGTAATAACGGCCTCATAAACAGAGGTATAAAAAAGTACAAAGATCTTGAAGTAAACAATAAAAGTAAGTATATGGATGCGTACAGACTGTTGTGATCAAGATCTGAAAAGTAAAAATTGATAATTTTAACGAATATGATAGGCAGAAATGTAGTTATTATAGATAGGGAGGAAATATGATGTTCCATTTGGAGCAGTATTCCCTTCTGTTGTGTGTGGATGCTACATATATTAGACACAGACAAGAGGTAACGGAAGTATGGTGAGGCGTTTTGCAAATGACGTCAGAGTAATTTGAATAACATGAGAAGACGACGAAGAGGAAATGCAAAAATATTTGGTTATATTACATGAATGGACAAAAGAGAACTTGGTAGAATCCATTGAAGAAAAAAATCTTGAACGTCTAAATCATAGAAAGGTGAATGAAGGTAGTGGAAACACCTTACAGGGGTCAGACAATGATGAAGATGGTGTTATCACCTGTGTTTATCGTTCTGGAACAGGCTGAGTTTCTGGTGATTGTTATAAAAGAAGGATTTGTACGGCCGTGATGCACAGGTATTGATGCTTCCAGTTCTCTACATATCTGCAGTTGAAAAAAAAAATGCCTACGTTTGTGTTACGAGCGAGAGGTTTGGTTGAGGAAGACAGAGAACGGGCAGGTGAGAGTGAGGTGCTGGAATGGATTAAGGGATAATAAGAGGGAAAGGACAGCGAGGGGACGGATGAGAGTGAAAGGACTGTGGGAGGGAGACAAGAAAGGGACAGAAGAGAATAAGAGGGCAAGATGAGGGAGGTAGAGAAGAAACGGAGAGTTAGAGCGCGGGAAAGGAGGAAGCAAGTGAGATCAAGAGGACATAAAGAGGAAGGTGCAGAGAAGAGGTAAGTGAGAGCTGGAGGGTTGGGTGAGAGAGAGCGAATGTTGCGGATTTCGTTAGCGGAAATTATATTTTACTTCAGTAAACGGGTGTCGGGCAGCACGTGATGGTATATTTGATCTTGTCCAGTCAGGAGGCTTGTAGTGGATATACCATCCTCCAGGAGACTCTGGGACACTATGGAAAGCTCTAGGACAACGTGGAAAACTCTTGGATACTAAAAGAAGCTCTGGAACGCTATGGAAGGCTGCGACACTGTGGAAGTTTCTGAGATGATATGGAAAGCTCTGAGACATTATGGAGGACCTTGGGACTTCTAAATAGAAAAAATGGACGGCTTCTGTCAAGGTCTACAAAACATCTTGTTCTGCAGCATAATGAATTTTGCAGAAACAGACAGCTTGCTAGACCACTACCCTGCCATAGATGCTGAGGTCCGGATCGAGCTGCTGGGTTGTTCCATGGCTTGAATATACCTAACGGTGTTTGGGAGGCTCCACCTGCCCGGAAGGTCAGACCTCCTTTATAAGCGAACTTGTACGTTAAATGATTCTATATCCATTTTATTAATGTAATAAGACTGTGGTGATCTGGATACATCCCAAGACACATATAAGAGCTTGCGGGGATTGATAAGCCTGGCGTTGGTTGGGGTACAGGGGGCCACCGCGATGATAATAACAACTCCTAGGAACCAGTTTGGTGGGTCTGGCTCCAGCTTTATTCCCTGTGACAACTGAGAAATATAGGGGATTAGCGGTAAGGTCGGCCGGGATCTTGCCAGCCAGCCTGACCACAAGATTGGCCTGCTGGTCGCACTAGCACCCTACCAGCCAGACAGCTAATGGTCCGTCTGTCAGCCTTGCAGAGAGAAGCAGTCCTGACCAGCCAGGTAGTCAGACTGTGAGTCAACGCCTGTCGTCAAATCGGAAATCTCTATAGAAAGATTAATAAAGAGCGAGCAAACCAGGTCCTCTCTCCCGGCCTTCACGGCTACAGTGCTGGTCGTTGCCACACGCCAGCTTCACCTCACTCTGGCCCTGTTAGCTGATGTGGCGGACACACTGGCGCGGATGTGCACTGTGGTGTTTACTGGATCCTTGAATGATTTACATATTCCCATACTTCTGTTCTGTAGATAAGAATTAACAAATTGCCTGGTCAAGATGTCAACCATTTTGAATATATATATATATATATATATATATATATATATATATATATATATAAATGGGCATAACCAGACTTCGTCTGTATGAGGTTAGGCCTCGAGTGAGAGGTCACCTTCGGCAAGGTTTTATCATTTTCAGTGGACGAAAAGGAATGCAGTCCCGTCGAGGATGTGGCACAGCCGTAGCCCCATAAGTGGGGTCCTAGGATCATTTAGTCATTCATATGTGGTCATGTATGAAGTAAGTAGTCTGAGTGCATTTGCTCTCGGCCGATTGGAATCCTGACGTGAACCTAGACCTATAGAACTGGAGAGATGGTCGAGCTTTGATCTGTCCACATTTCATGTAACGTCCGTGGGTAATGAGGGTTGGGAGGGGCAGTAACTGACATTTCTTAGTTTATTATGTACGTAGGAAGACCTTTAGTGAAGGTTTGTGTTATGGTAAGGATCTGGATAAAGGTACTCTGTCTTCAACTTTCTCACTTGATAAACGCTTGGGAAGAATTCTTCGAGAGCTGGTTACGCTTTGACAAATACTGCCTTGCGGTGTGTGAGGACAGGCAACCATGTCCCAGATTAGAAGTATTTTTAACTTGCTGTGCCCACCTGGTATTACATAAGCACTCTGGGAAGGAGATGTGACACAATTGCAGCCATACGTCACCAGGATGAAAGTGGCACATGAACAATCATGATACAGGAAAGATATTAGTATTATCAATACGGCAGGAAGAAAAGTAATTGAATACATGATAAATAGTGGTAGGATGATTAATTACAATGACACACTTGACAGTGATCTGGTAAGATTGCATATCTATCTTTCTGTCTGACTGTGACTAAGTTCCCGGGACACACTTGGTGTCTTCACCGGATGCCCACCATCCATATGTCATTTTGAAATTATCTTTTTTCCCCACTCTCTCTTTTGCTATAAGATTACCATACTTTCTTCTTCTTATTTTTCCCCAGCGATATTTTTCTCTAAAATCCTGGACTGGAACCTTTGCCATGACAAAAAAAAAAAAAAAAATACAAGATAGCAGTTGCTAGCCCGTGTTTATTCTGTTCCCTGAGGTCTGCTTCTTCATGTCCCAGGGAGCTCCCAAATTTCTGCCGCTATATTTTTTCTCTCTCTACCCAAGAAGCAACCCCGTGCACGACGAGTGAGGCTGAGCAGCTTAACTCTCAATTCTAGTTTTAATAACTTTGGGAACTTTTGGCTGGCTGACTCTTAGCCTGGTCCAGGCTGAGGCAGGCTGAAGTACTGCCTCCTGGGACGGCGCTAAGAGGAACCAAGGTAGGTTATATCTAGTGGCAAATGTGGCAAGATTTAGGGATGTTTGATGGTGGAAGATCCAGGTTCCTGATGATTATGTGAGTCAGAGAGCCATATTTGTCTGACTATCTGTGTGTCGTGCAGGCTATATTCCTCAGTTTAGCAGGCTGGGTCACGCAGAATTACCTCTCTACACCTTTGACCGTGAGAAATGCGGTACACTTCTGCAGAATAACGTTCTCCTCGGTCTCTCTATCCGGCTACTTCAGGTATACACCGCTGCTCATTATTTACGCAGTTTTTCGTCGATTATTTTTCTCTGCAGACTGTGCTCCGCCAGCTGCACGCTGGAGGTAGATGGATCTGTTCCTTCCGCCGTACTCTTTTCCTTTGAACTCACTCTTACCCCCATAGCCTTCCGTGTAGGAGTAAGGACCCTTGCCAGGCGGAGACCTGAGTGGGCTAACACATCACCTTTTCTCTTCCAAGTTTCAAGTGAATTATTTGACAGTTCCCTCTGGTGGTCCTCACATGAACTCTTGTGTGTATGATGGACTTCTCTCCTTCCATCATCAACATCCCACACCCCCAGCAACCTGTTCGCTCCCTTCTTGTCACCATCATATTTCGTCTACAGATTCATAGCATCAAAATGCACTTTTTATGCTTCAGTAGCATATTATGAAATAGCTTTCATTGTCCACTGTGCCACACCCCACCTTCCTCCCTCACTGTGCTACGCACCCTGGATCAAGACCTGTTGGAAAAGACTAAGGCAGTAACATGACCGCCTGCTACCACAGCAGCGCTGTGTTCCAAGGCCCCAATTCAGCATTTCTCGTTGAGCCACCGAAATGAGGAGAAGTTCCAACTCCATCGGTATGAGATGAGGTGAAAAAATCAAAAACATTACAAAACACCTGATTGTTGTGAACGTTGCCGTATCAAGACAAAACAGAGTGAAATACTTCAGAGTTATAATGTCTAACGACCTTATTTGCAGAAAAACAGTTGCCGCTTCCAAAAAAATGATAGGCTGGATCTTACGGATCCTTCAGAACGAGAGGGGAACTTAAGGGGTTAGTGCTTTCGGAAACAGAATATTTCTGTGTGCCAACATCACCTCTGAGCGTAGGCGAAATTGTAGAATTAGAGATTGTGCACAGATTCTGCAGTCCTGACTGGTCATGTTAAAGTGGAATGAAAGGCCTTCGCGCTCAGCATCTCACCTGCTATTACTTCTCCTTAACCATCCCCCTCCACCCGCCGTTTGGTCTCTTCCCTCTCCTTGTTCAACCTGTTTTATTTTCGTCATTGATCTGGTGAGCTGTCTGCTTGCGTTCCATCCCCAGTGAGCACCCCAACCCATGTCTGGCTGGAGCTTCCCGCGGCCACACCAGGATTGACCGCGTCCTTGTTCCTTCGTACAACGAAGCTACCACATTCTTTTCCTTCAAGTCTTTCCACCCGTAAGAGTTGGATCTCCAAACACCGAGATGATCGTGAGCCATCGGGACGCTTTTCCTTGTGCCCTCTGTCGACTGCTGTTGAAAACAAAATGATTCGTGATAACGCACTACACTGCATTGCGAATATATCTTTTTTCATAAAGTTCCATCTGAAACAAACCATTATCAGCAGGTGGTATGGGAAACTGAAAGAGTAGAGCAGTTTGAAAAAGCAAACTCCATTCTTTCCCAGTGTTAATCACCTATCCAATAATGAAGCAGCTCAACTTTTGCACAATAACTTGGCCAACATCTGCCAGGGACAAATCCCCCACCCTCCACCCCACACCTTATCTTCCAGTCACCTTCACCCCCGACGCTGACCAAGGCTTTAGCGGTAGTAATGATAATGATAAGATTACACACAGTATAGACATCATACAGTGTGGGATGAGGTACAACAGGCATTACACCAAGTTGAGGCGGCAATGTACACATCACTGATGGTGTTGACGGTGGTTGGTTCTTATGACGATATGGCTGTAACGAGAACGGATGGACTCGTTGTGAATGTATTGCAAACTGCAAATCGGAAACTACGGATCTCTCGTGGCAGGAGGTGATGGTGGCGATAATGATTCAGTAGCTTCTTTCTGAACTTCAAGATTAGCTCCGAGTGATACTTGGAGAAAGTCAGATGTTGTAGGAGGGACCGAGAGTAATCTTGTTTACCATCTTCTGCACCTTTTCTAGTTGCCCCTGTTGTGGGCTGAACAAGGAGGAAGACAGATCTGGGGAAGTGTAGGTGAGTTGGGAAGAATGAAAGTTGTGTAAATAATCTTGACTCCAGGCGCAGGGAGTCCAAAATTCTTGAGTTTATACGATATCATTTGTTATCATCATCATTATTATTGTTTTTGTTATTATTACTATCAGTAGTAGTAGTACACACACAGACACACTCTGGCTGGTCCTTCTCACCTGGTGCAGTGGGTGAGGCTGGGGTGAAAGCGACATTTCTCCTTCAAGTAATCAGTGAGTCAGCCCAGGTCAGAGCCAACATCATGATGGTCGTTCGCTTGCAAGCTGTCGTCGTTGTGCCCGGGCCGCACACAGACAGGCTGCAGCGCTCTTGGCCAAAAGAAAACTCGGTTAGAAATTCAAAGCACGTCGACTTTTTTCCAGGAAGTTGGGGCGTTCTCTGGGAGTGTAGCTCCCGTTTGGCCTCACTACGTGGGTCATGAGGAGCCGGCATGGACTATGGGTTGGTCAGGGCCAGGCAGTCAATGAGCGTCAGCATTTGGGTGATGGTGGGCCTCAAACAGCCCACACCAAGGCGAGGCGGGAGAGACGCGACGGTCCCGAACTTTATGTAGATCTTCCCGCACATTAATCCTGCCTCGTGAACACTACCGCAAGATATATTGACTGACTTTCTCTCTCATTACCTACCCAAGACTTAACTTTTGCCACACTTATTCTTCCTACAGATTATTGAACACGGAATAGTGTCATGGCGAGATATTTGCAATTTATGTTCCCTTGGTAGACGTAAACTTGTTAGCTTGGATGGCTTTTTATCTTTAGATTTTCTACTACAGTGTTGTCACATGAAACTGCACATCATAAAGTAACACACCATGTGTGGTGACGTGAGGTGCTGTGGGTGAGAGGACAGGTGGTGGAGATGCGGGGCAAGTGTGGGGTGCCTAGTAGGCCAGGGACTGTTTGTGTGTGGGTCGACACGGTACAAAACTGGCGGAAAAATATCTCTTAGGTACACTGACTCCGTGGTCTCCGTGCACGCCAAGAACCCCGCCCCTGCCACAACATTACGAGAGAGAAGAGAGGAAGAGAGGGACCTTCCCGTCTCTCGTGCGGGGCTCACCCGTTCGTTACCGGCGACTCCCGCCCTCAGAAAATGGGGAAACAAGATCCTTCGTGGTGGATGTGTTGTGAGTGAACAAATGTGATGGCTGTGGGAGGTACCAGTGTGGCAGGCTCAGTAGAGTCTGGAGGATGGGAGACGTATCTCGATAGCTGTGGTAGTGGTGGTGGTGGTGTCGGCCAATACAACTCGTGATGATTTTGCAGGCCCGTCAACCGCCGCAGCTTAGTCTGAAAACAAGTTTCATCGTTGCTTGAGGCCACCTCCTGCAGGTTCCATCCGTGCCCTCCACTGCTGAGATGGTGAAGTACATTGTGTAGATATTAGATGAATGAGGATTTTATACATCCCCGCTGGATCATCGAAAGAGTTCATGATGATTTTTAGTGGCGAGTTGAGTAATATCAGGGCCTGGATTTTGAGTTATTTTCTTATGGCACCTTTTGATGCGAGTGATTCTTAAATTAGTCAGTATCTGCCGTGCCAAGAGACAAAAAAATGGTTTAAGAACCGTAGTATTCAGGTTTTCTTCCATCACGACGTATCCCTATGAACTTGAGAGAATCGACTGACTCGTTTCCATCGTTCACAGTGGTCCAGCCTGACAACATCCTCAGCATATGAGTCATATTCCTTTTCTTCTTTACTTCTGTCGATGTGGAGCGGGAGGATTGGCTTCTAATAAGGTAGAGGAAACGTCTTCTCTCCAGAGGGTGTGTTTGGTCCTGCGGCAGGACGCTGCCCCTGCCCGTCTCCCGCTTCAGTGGTGTGGTGCAGTATAGGGTCATCATTCTTTAAGGATATATACTTTTTTTTTTTTTTGAGCAGCAATTCTTTCCAGTTGATTAGTCGTGCGCTCATAACTGTCAATGATGTATGTGCCTTATGTTGTCAGAGGAAAAATGCTACGTTAGGTCTTGAATGGAAATTTTTTTATGAACAGACTTTTCTTTGTAAAATTATCATTTTCTCGCAGGTTGCTCTTGTGTTCTCTGTTGTGCGCACGGTCACCCTCTCTCACCTCCTTTAACAAATGTGTTTCGTTTGCCGAGCGATCTGTGGAATATTCTGCCACACGAAGTTGGACTCCGTGTCGTGTACAGAGAAAATCGACCTCCTTTCATTCATCCTCTTTTGCATCTTCCTCGTCAGAACATAGTTGTTGCTGGTTTGGAATGCTTGGGCTGTCAATGTTCCTGGACATTCTGCTGAGTTTTTTGCCAAGTGTGAGTGATTTTCATTTTATGGCAGATAATTCGCAGTGTACTTCTTCCTACTGTAAACAAATTTGGTCACTATAGCTCCTTGGTTAGGCGTGTTGCGCAGTGATTATTTAGTACCCACACTGGAATGTATTTCATTAAATCATAATCTACGTGCACTGTGGTTGTGATGGCGGACACAAATTAATTGTTGTGGTTGTGGGAATCCATCACAGAGTCCAGTATTGGTAGCGAGTAACGACCATCACTGGCCAAGAATGTGGCACAAAATTCTCTGTTTATTCATGGGTGGACTGCTCAGCCATTGGCAGCGCTACCCGGCTGTGTCAGTGACAACTCTTCTCTGAATCCAGATTTTGAGTTTACAGATCGTTGAGGGAAAAAATGGAAATCCGATTTCCTTTGTCATAGTTGCCATAGAGAATCTGGCGATTCACTGATTCAGCGTGAAGGAAAGTGATGGAGCTTCGGACCAAACACTTTTCATGGTGGCTTTGTTAACGTTCCTATAGCAGCGGTCGTCGGTGAGAGAGAGAATTACGTACGGTAGAGAAGAGGCAGAAAGAAGGGAGTCATATAAGAGGTAAATAATGCAGGGGGCATTTGCTGTTTCCCGTCAGAGTGTGTTGGGTCTTAGAGTCGTCTTGGGAATTGCTAACTTCTCGTATGAACCACTGACGTAGCCTCAGTGTTGCCCCTCCGGGCCGCACACAGCGAACGCATCAATGTGCACCTTCTCGGTTCTGTCATCCCCCTCGCTAGCTTGGGTTCCCCAGTGTCTGGAATAGCATTCTCCTCCCCATGTTTACGATGGCGGGCGGCCATGGGACGTATTACACCCATGCTGCCTCGAGGCTTCCCTCGGGTACACATAACTACTTTTATATCGAAGTATTATGTTTAAGAGAGATAATTGTCAGCTGTCTCTTATTTTGACTCACTTCATTTTGTTAAATGGAACAGAATAAGATAATAGTAACGTAACATTATCATAATGGAGGAGGTCTGGGAGAGAGTATTGGATGAGGGAGATTAACATGGGGAAGATCCGTTCACTTTACGATAAGCGGGAATCTTAAACAAGAGGAACATCAAGCGTCTAGCAAACTTGGGGCGAGTTAGGGACTGTTCTTCAGGGCCAGACACGGTTCTTAAAGTCCTCTACCAAGGTTTTATGAGATAAAGTCCCGTCCTTTTATTTTGTTGTGGTGTAGCGTGTTGTGTGAGTGTAGCATGTTGTAGAGTCTTTTGTGAGTTTAGTGTGATTAGGTGTGAGTTTACCGTGGTTTAGTGCGACTGTAATGTAGTGTAGTTTTGTGTGGTCTACTGTGAGTGTCGCACAGCGTAGCTTGGTTGTAGTCTGTTAGAATATATGTGTTATATAGTGTAGTGTGACTAGCCTAGTGTGGTGTTTGCAGCATAGTGTGGTAAATATTGCATGTACCTGTGAAACAGTGTTGTCCCTCCAGCGTTAGGAGTGCCTGTCTCCCTCGGGCAGGAAGGCCTTTATTTGAAGTTCAGAGGTGTTAGTACGAGGATGTGTGTGGCTCTCGCCTGCTGACAACATGACTTATTACACTAAGTTAAATGTGGCGGGAGTCTTCCGTCGAATTATTCCAGACTGTGGCTACTGCAGACTCTAGTTCTGGTCTTTGCCGGGATTACAAAACTTTATTTCTGTGTAACAAAGCATAAACGTATATTTGTGATGTTTTTCCCTGTATGGTTCGTGAATGATGACAATAACTTGTAAAGTTGTTGGTGTCCTTCCATGACTGATACTCGAGGTCCTCTAATCCGTAATGAAGAGACTGGCCATCGGGTACAAATGTACTTTTTTTTTTTTTTATGTTGAAGGCTCCAGTCACGGACAAAAGTCCACATCAAGGCCGGGCCCTAATTGAAATAT
>JAYMFT010044924.1:0-15468 GCA_038088735.1 Panulirus argus | reverse complement strand
TATGTTATGATTACTGTAGATTATGATCAGAAAGAATGGCATATATACCATCTAAATCTACTATAAACTTCATTATAAGGCACCACTTCCTTCACTCAGGAAAAAAATTGACACGAGAGGGTAAGACTGACTCATGGGTCTGATGAGTCTGCATTAGTAATAACTAAACGGGAACTTAGCCATGAAAATGATGACTCACTGTGGCTGAGTTAAGAAAAGACGACGAAAAAAAAGTCCACCTGGCACCATTAACTTTGCATAATATTCCAAGGTAATAATTACTTCTTAACGTAAGTCTGTAAACAAATTTCAAGACGTCTTATTTCTGAAAGTAGTTTCGTCAGTTGAATGTAATTGGCGGAGGAGTGTGGTGCCAAGCCAAACAATCTTTCCACATATATAATTAAGCCGCTCGTCCGGAGAGTTATCATCTAATTGAGGTTTTGGCAAATATTATTTAAAAGTACCCGCGAAGACGAAAAGCCGATCCGACACGGCCAATTAAAGATTTAATAGATTTTAAGCTTTTATAATTAGCTGTTGTGGATGACGGCCAAGTGGAGCAACGTGGCGGTGGAGAGGAGACAGTACGTGTATAGGGTTACACAATGGAGTTTATTCTTCCACAACAAGATGACAATGTGTGGAAAACATTTCGAAAAGCGTCGACAGCCTAAGACATACGCTTTGCAAAATCCGTGGGAGAAAAAGAATCTGAAAGAAAACATCAAAGGATATTTTACATCAGGCTCTGGCAAGGCTTAGATATTTTCGTGCAGGGGGATGTGAGCATCAAATTCCTTTATATATCTATATTACCAAGCCAGGGTGGTGACCTCCGTTGCTGCCCAGTTTCCGGCAAACTATTTAACAAGTTTTAATGCAGTAATTGTAAACAACTTTCCTGTTACAGTTGTGCAGCTCTTACTTATTATCACTGTATTCTTATCACTTGTTCAATACAGCCAAAGAAATTTTCATATTATTCATTTGTTTACTGTATGATTATTGCCTGTCCGATGTGCAGTCCGTCAACAGACCGTCCTTATCAGTTATCGCCACGTATGCAAGTCTCTCATGTGCAATCAATTATGCATTTATCAGCTGACTGTACATTTTTGACGGGTTCTGTGCAGTACATGTCCTTGTACTTTGCAAATGCAATTCTCTCTTCTTCTTTCACAGAATCCATTCAACTCCAAGCATCTTGTAGCGCAGATTCCACTTCCCTCCTTGTCCTACATCGAAATCAGAGAACTGTCCATCATGAGAGAGGGACTCGTACTAAAAAAAAAAAAAAAAGAGAAAGAAAAAAAAAAGTGAAAGGAACAACAACGGATCATATGCGTATATATTATTCTAAACAGTTGCATTTCGCAAGGACGTCGTGTGTGTGTGTGTGTGTGTGTGGAGAGGGGGTAGTGCAGCGCCTCTGAGAGCATCAGCTCTCAGCTTCTCAGTGAACATAAGTCTGGCTACTTAGTTTGTATAACCAGGGTGATGAAAACACACACACACACACACACACACACACAAAACTGGGCTTCCTTGTTGTAGCGGTTAGCGTCGCTGAAAATGATTCACGGGCAGGGCCCGCCCGGGGTTCGAATCCTGGGCACGGCAGTCGGCTCTCACAGCCACCCACCTGTTTGTTCATCCTCACCTATGGCCAGGTTGATTAATGGATACCTGGCTTAAGCTGAGGAGTAAATGTGTGCGTATACATGTAAAAGTAACGACACGGCACACATACGCAGGTGGAGAGACGGCGCACCAGGTGTCTGAATCCCTCTACCGGCAACACACAAGTTGTAATCACATCCAAAGAAGCAGTTCACATGCTACAAAAGGTCAAAATTATAACATGCTTCTCAAGTCTGGTCACCACACCTAAACCAGCACAAAAAAAGTAATGGAGAAGGTTCAGAGGAGGGCAACGACATGGTACCAGAACCAAGGGAACTGACTTACTGGGGAAGCTAAGAGGCCATGAATTTGCCCACCATAGAAGATACCAGAGTATAGAGTGACTTGATCACAACCTTTACGTTAGTAAAACCAGACTGATGAAGTCTACAGTGGCCAATTCTTTGAAAGATGTAGGGATAGAACAACTAGATGCTTGTTAGAAAAGGACGTAGCAATTTGCTATTATAATTTAAGAGCTGTGGATAAATGGAATAAATTGCCTGAAAACATTCAACTGCGGACAACATAAAGAAGTTTAAAAAGATGTATGATAGAAACGGTTCAAGAGATGAGGGGCACCACGAGTGTAGAACCCCCTCTCCTTAACAGTATGAATGCGTAGATAGTCAGTCCAAAATGGGTCACATCAGAGCGTAGCTGCAATCCTCATTACTTCAGAAATATCTAAACAAAAGCATTAGCTTTGCATGCTCTGTGTTTCAGAGGTCCTCAGTCAACACACTCACTGTCGAAATATTTATCGCACAGTATCAGGATCTCTTGAAGATAATGCAAAAACAAAACAAAAAAAAAATCCTTCTGGTGCCGTCAGCCTTGCATGTTCATATATAAATCGTTTTTTTCCTCACTCTCGCTTAACAGGGGGAAAAAAACTGATGGCCGAGAGCATTTCCTCCTCCGTCAGGAAGGGAGTGCCGGCGGGAGGGCGGGGCCACGAACTGGTTTTTGCAGGCAGCCTTGTATCTACAGGTTCCTGGTCTATATCGGACCCTGCTTGTCATATCACGCCACGCGTTAATCACGCCCTAAGTCCAGGGTTCACAAAATTAAGAATTTCAACTCAGCCATTTCATGATTACCTTTTTCTTCTTTCCAAGGTTTCTTTTCTTGATACTGTCACCACATCGAACAATATGCATGATTATTGCGAACAGTTTATATCATATTACCTTTCAAAATGTGGTAGGATAGAGTTAGCATTACGTCAGAGCGCACAACTGCAGCTGTTCAAAAAGTTCTCGGAGGTATCCAGTCGCCTCTAAATGTAGAATCATACCACATATATGTACTACTACTGAATCACACTCGTAATATTTCCATCTATGCATCTCGGAGTAAATGCTTGTGGTTCCATATGTGTCAGCCCTCTTTTCTCGTGATTACTTACATACTCACTCACTTATTCACTTACGACGAGATTTTGCTGAAAGGCAGGGCCAGCGCGTAGGGCTCACCCAGGAAATTACAATGCTAGGAAGAACTAGTCGTGTGGAATTACCTGATGTCATGCATTGTGTGTTGAGATGGGAGAGACCGTGCTTGTGGAGTTGAAAGCCAGGCAGAGCCCTGATTCCTTATGCATCCTCAAGCACAGAAGTTCAGATTCTCCTTCGAATAATTCGCAGTTCACTGGAGGGCATCTGCCTGCAGGTAGGTTGCGGTTCCCAGGAAAAGCATCTCCCAGCGTAGGAGAACCGCTGGTTATCTCCAAAATTCATTTGATTAATTATAGGATAATCTTTGATAGGCGCAACATGACGTAGAGGATGAGGTTTTAAACAGCCACTGCGGCGAGCGAGAGAGGCCCGTGGAAAGTAAAGGTACTCGATGAAACTTTTGATTATTTTAAGGCAACTTAATCCCTTTAGCAAGAGGACTGAACTTTTTGAGTATGATGCTTTCGGTCATCGTACTCAAGGGGTTAGGTGGTGGTACACAAGGTATCAAGTCGTCGTACTCATGGGGTTCAGTCATCGTACTCAAGAGGGGGGGGGGGTTTGAAGTCTTGTACAATACTACCGGAAGATATGTATTTTTCCGCTACAGTTCTTTGCTTACAGACTAACTAGGTTTCAAGTTAAGTTCTTTGCTTCTAGATCGTCTGAAGTCACTTCTGAAGATGCAAAAAAAAAAAAAAAATCATCTTTTGTTAATTAATGAAAATTATTACAGAAGGCGTCCAAAATATTCCTGTGTCTGTCGACTGCCTTGCTAATCTATACCGGTAATAATCATCATTAATGAAGATGCAAGAATCTAACCAAATGTGGAATCATATATGAACATTTTCAAGGATTGGTCTCATTACTAATCCAGCCGAAAAATGCTGGGATTCAAAACAACGAACTACCCTAAGAAATCGAACCTCGGGAGTACGACCCTTGAGCATTTCGGTACGACCCTTGAGCTGAACACTACGACCCGCCCCTTCAACGGCCTTTTCAGATCCCGGGGTCTCCCAACAGATTTGAGAGCCATGTGTATAATACGAAAGATAATAGCAAAAAGGTTGAAAATCAAGCGAAATTTAACTAGATATCCACTTTTCTTGTTGACATGAATCTGTTTTCTGTTTATCTTATAAGACAAAACATTTATGGACTACTGTCCGTCTGACCATTTCCTTTAGTCGATTCAAACGCCACTTTCTTTTGTCGATGAAAGGGACTAATCCCCATTTGGCTTTAATGAAAGAAACATTTTCAAACCAGTACTTCTGATGGATCCCCTACCGCTGGACACATCCAATGAAAGTGGCCGTCCCTTCCCTGGCGTAGTGCAGAAGGCCAGCGTTGTTACCAAAGAAAGAGCAGAGGGTGAGGAGGGAGAGCATCTTGTCACTATTCTATTCTCACCACATCCATTTAGAACTGGAAGAGTCGCAGCTAAGTTCGGAACAGATAGCCCTGGCGTGGGCTAACAGGTATTCTGTATATATGTCTTTCCCGTGCACTCCCGTGATCCAAAAATCCAAGGAGGTGCAGCACCCAACATTCCGCTCTATATACAGCTCACCCTCCTCCCACGAAGACACAGAGAGCTGATTTACATTCGTTCAAGGAAAATTAAGGTGGAACGGCAGGCAGGACTCCTTTGTACAGGGCACACTCAGTCGCCAACGCTGGCTGCTGTCCCCTTCCGGAACGCTCCGGTGTTGACACCGATAGATCTAGGCGGACCTGGACCAGCGAGTTTCTTGTTTGAATATCTTGCGGGTATAGACCCTCTGGGGGGGGGGGTAACATTCGCAGTTGTAGAGCTTCGCAGTTAATTTCGATTTCCCAAGTGACAGTCCGGAAACCATTAACACACTTGCACATGCTCCTTTGGCATCACTGGAGCGTTTTCTGATAAGCTCTGCTGCGGTCGTTCAGCAATACCTTTATCTTTTTTGGACTGAAACTGATGTAATACTCTCGGTTAGTCCAGATTTGTTTAATGGTTGCGCCAATGCCCTCTTGTAGCTTCTATCCCAGAGGCTCTCTGATCATCCTATTTCGTACGAGGGTTTTCAAGGCATTGCCTTTAATATTACTCTTCATCCACTTGGTCACTGCCGATGAACTCTTCTCTGGAGGGGGCGGTTCCCCCCTCTCTTCAGGCGCGATACACGCGTTCCTCACTCTCGCACTCAAGGGGAACTGAGGTAGGGCACAAAAGATGCAATATGCCCACGTTGCTGCCAAGCCATCTCCGAAGGCGCTCCCTCCTCGAGGAGGTGCTTTGGGAGGATGGTGGGTTCACATTCAATACCCCGTTGTTATGGTTCTTGGTATATTACTTTCCGCGGTCTTTCTCGTCTGGACATGTTCCTCTCTCAAAGACCGATCTTCCGAAAGCCTCTCACTAAGTGCATGCGGCTGGTTGGGTGTTTATTCGGCCCTTAGGCCTACCAGATGCCGGGGGGCATCAAACACCTTCTCAAGATGGTAAAGGTACTTTTAAGCCCCCCCCCCACATATCCTTATTGTGCGTAAGGCCCTTTAGTGTATGCCCTTATCTTAGTCGTTCGATTATCATTTGTCCCTATGGCTGGCTTGTACCCCAGGCGACGAAAGTAAAGACGCTCATCACGGCTTTTGGACTAACTGCAGTTCATAACTAACTATAAATACCACCTTCGGCCATGATGAAGAGGAGGCACTATGGTAACACCACCATATCTGGATCACTTGTGGAGAGAATGGACGATGCCGAAGATTATTTTGGATGAGCTCCTTATGCTAAAAAGGCGAACACAGACAAAAAATGAAAATGAGTATTATATAAGGAAAACGAGAGTTTTCATTATCTGACACTCCCACGATCCATTTTTCATGAAAATGATTATTCTCAGACGCCCGGCTATAGTCTTATTTTCTTTTTCTCATGCCCATCATTATGAGAGAACGGTAGTTAAATCATGGCTGTATCCCAATGATTGGTGAAGTCAATGTCATAACGAGTGATTTTCTTCTACAAACTGGTCTTTCTTGCTGATCTGCATCCATGAAGGAGTGGATATCAACGCGAAATCTCGACCAGTTTTTAGCATATTGGTATTTGCTTTTAACCTTACACTCCTGGCTCTCAGATACGATAGGAACCTCCGGCATTTGAAGCAACCCCTCTGTATCGATTCCCCCCGGTCACTTACATTACCCCATCCAATGATCATCAGGTAATACACCCACACATTGTGTGACACACAGCACAAGCACTCTAAAACTTTGGCGCGCTGTTTCAGCTAAACCTAGTGTCTCAAAACTGGCGACACGCACGGAGTTTCCAAACCCAAGTTTATGGACATAAACGAGAATGCATATGCAAAGTTGTCTTTACCAGGTCTACCAGTACTGCTCGTACCTATATATACTGCACATGAACTATATGTGTGCAGCCACAACTTCATACTTCCTTGGTATCATTTTACGGAAAGCCATGTCTCTAAACTTCCGTGGTTTACATAGCGCGGATGACAACGAATCACGCGCGAGCCCATTAGAGTTCAAATATGGAAGGACAGTTTGCTCACAGTGAGGAGAGACCTGATCACAACCTTTATGTTGTTAAAACAGATCAACGACGTGGACAGTGAAGAGGTCTTCGAGGGATGTAGGGATAAAGCAACCAGAAGGCATAACATGAAATTAAGCAAAAATATTGTTAAAGAAGATGTAAAGAAGTACTTTTATACCATAAGAGCGGTGGATGAATGGAATAACGTGACTGAGGACATGGTAAATGCAAACAGCTTACATGAATTTAGGAAACTGTATAATAGCAGAGACTGTTCAAGAGATAGGGGCCTCACAAGTTTAATTCTAGACACACACACACACACAAGAGATGGGTCCCGACGAGTGTAAAACTCCCTACCCATACAGTACAGATTGGTAATTCGGTAATTATACGCACCCCCCACCCTTCACCAAGTACACATTCATCGACCAGCCCCAGCCGTGAGCTGACTGCCCTGTCCAGGGTTTCGAGCCCTAGTGGGCTCGCGCTAAACAATAAACAAAATTCTGATGGCAGATTAATGCATGGTGAGCATAGCACCAACAGAAGCAAGTCTGTGGGACAACCTCGGGCTTCTTGATCGGTTTAGGCGCGGGTTATAACCTAACCCCTGCCCTAGTTCTAAGATCGATGAGACATGTAAGGGTATGCTGGTTTTTCTTCAGTGCATCTGGCCAACACCAAGTGTCCCTGAGGCAGACAGGAGGGAAAAAAAACACCACATGCCAATGCAGATGGGCAACAATTGAGCCCCTCGCTCCTCCTTCAGCGTGCTTACCCAGGCATCGGCTCTCACCGACTGATCCTGGGAAACGCGCTCGCGAGCCGGTGAACTTGATGCCTTCGCAAGACTCCTGTGAGTACATGTTGCGTTAAGACTACCTAAGGCGGGCGGGTGGCTCCTTGATGCTCAACCATCGCCGCGGATTTGTCCATCAAATTAATTAAGTGTCTCATTT
The DNA here is from genome assembly GCA_038088735.1 of Panulirus argus. Lineage (NCBI taxonomy): Eukaryota > Metazoa > Arthropoda > Malacostraca > Decapoda > Palinuridae > Panulirus > Panulirus argus. The sequence goes on along the minus strand of JAYMFT010044924.1, from coordinate 7,798 downwards.
CAAGAGACAGGTTTTTCACTTTCTCAAAAATTCGTAAATGCTTTCCCTGTTTCCCCCTCCCCCTTCCCTTTGTCAGTTCTCTCTATATTTCAATTAGGACCCGACCTTGATGTGGACTTTTGTCCGTGACTGGAGCCTTCAACATAAAAAGAAAAAAATGTTCGTAAAGTCTTTCGAGCAGCTTTGAAATATCACTGCAAGTGCTCACTGGTGAGGTAAGGGAGTAAGAGTTAGGATATTCAGGCTGGGTAAGACATTGTCCCACGTCTGGTTTGCTGTCTTTCAAGTCTTTTTTATGTCCGTTATGTTTCTGAATAAATATGTATACCTTTGGTTCGCACAACGACATCTGTATCCTTGGATCGACCCATATGTCAGTTCTTTGAATTGATCATAATACTAGTTGATAACGGCAGACAACCACCTTATTTATCAAGAGGTCTGTCAGATTGTTGAAAGACTTACCAGGTCACTCATATGTTCGTTATATCTCGCTGCAATATTCCGTATCACTCAATCCCCCCCTCTAGTTTTCTTAATAATATCTGGTGGCTGAACTGGGACATTCATCCACACCCTATTCACAGCTAACTCCCCGAACCCAACTTAAGGGCCAGGTGAAAGGCCATGCCATCAACACCCAAGGGTCGTAACACTGTGCTCAAGGTTACAGTATAGTAGCAAGGGCAACGTGGAGAACTGGCAACGCCCCTCTGAGACGACTCATGACGACATTAGTGACCTAACCTTTTAAAAAGGATAGATATCGTGGGTTTCAGTTGTCGCTGGATATGGTGCTCTCCTCGCCCCTTCTAACCTTATCTCTATGGCCTCCGTAAGGGATAATTGACACGTAGGGGAGGAACGAGAAAGTGGAAGAATGAGGGAGGCTCGCGACATTCTTCGCGTCGCTCGATGGGGTTCCTGTTCACAGAATCAAAAAGTCTCGGCTCGTCTTTTACACTCGGGACAATATCTGGTTTCCTCTTTGTAAACAAGGAAGGTGCGTCATTTGTTTATCTGTAATGATGACTACGTATCCGCTCTGCAATGATGACTTTGCATCCTACTGTAATGGCCCAGTTATTCTGAAGTGGTGGTGGTGGTCGTGACAGTGGTGGTGGTAAAGGAGGTGATGGTGGGGACGATCGTGGTAGTAGTGGTGGTGACGGGGGTGTTGATGAATGGTGGTGAATCATGTGGTAGGTCAGGAGATGGGCTCCTTGGTGTTGGTGAATAAGGTAACGCATAAGATCCTGTGGGTCATGTGGGGGGCGGTGGCTCCAGGTGTGGTGAGACCGGAAGGTGGAGGATCATGTGATGATGGATCACACGGTGGCGATGGATCAGGTGGTCTGCCACACACTGGTGGATCCAGGTGACGGAGGCTCAGGTGGTGGTTCAAGCGGACAGCAACAGATGATGGAAGGGAACCTGATGTGGATCAAGAGATGGGGAAGGTGGGAGTGGATCAAATAATGGGGGAGGTGGCGGGAGATTAGCCAATGGATCATGTGGACGCGGACGAGTTGCTGATTATCGGGTGAGGAATCCTGAAGAGACAGGTGATGGTCAGATGGTGGTAGATAAGGTGATGGGGACAGGTGAGGCGGCGGACGATCAGGTGATGGGCGGACGGTGGTGAATCAGATGATGAGTCAGGTGTTGGTCTGAGGCGGTGATTGCAGTGGATCAGCCTGTCATGAATCAGTAGTGGGATGGGCCATCCTCAGGATGGCTGATTCCTACAGGCAGGTCAAACGCTGCTGGTGGTGGTGGTAGTGTGTAGTTATCGAGAGGAGCGCCGTCCGGACGGAATGGTGGTAGGCGGGCGAGATGGTGTTGGCAGCCAAGGTGTGCTGGCAGCAAAGATGGGCCAGGTGGGCAGGATGAGGTCAGCGGACCTGGGTGGTTCGGGTAGAGGTGATAGTGGACAGGTTGGAGAGCCTGGGTAAAGGTGGTAATTACGTATGCAAATTAGCATGGCGTCGATCCTGATCCCTCAATCATAAAGTGCTTGTTGGGGAGGGAGATGAGCTAGTCGCCATGGCCCGCCGTCCTGAGGTATGGCCACCGGCCACAGTTACCTGGGTCACGCCAGTGCAGGAACCAGGGTGGACCAAGGAGGTTGGAGGATGGGGGGGGAGGGGTTGTGACACACGCTGGGTAACGCTGGGTCAAGGGAAGAGTGGGCCACGGAGAGGTTTAGGCTTAGATTAAGGGGCGAGATTGAGGGTCAGAGACCAGGCGAGCCAAGGACAGACTGGGCCAAGAGCACAGTGGGCCACAGGTAGATGGGCCAAGTGGACCAGGGGAGGGTTGGGAGGGGAATGGGGGCGAGTGCTCGGGATGTGGCTCTGTCAGACGGACTGATGAATAAGGTACGGTGACCCAGGATGAAGGATGGTGGGTCGGGACGACACAGGGTGGGCTCGGGGTGAGGGGTGTTCGGGCCGGACCGACCTGGGGAGGGTAGCGGGTAACGTGGAGAGTGATCCAGGGAGGTTTACTAATCCCATCAACAGATGGGAATAAAACATGTTTTTTTCACTTTCTCAAACATTTGCAAATACTTTCCCTGTCTGTTTTTTCCCCTTTCTTAATTCTCTCTATATTTCAATTAGGGCCCGGCCTCGATGTGGACTTTTGTCCGTGACTGGAGCCTTCAACATAAAAAGAAAAAAATAAAAGCGTCCACGCACCAAGAAGAAACAGATGAACATGCGTGTGCCAACGGTGTGACGGGGACATGCATCATCTAGCACTAAAACTGACAGTGAGAGACGGGCAAACCGCGTCACTAAATATACAAATGACGACGAAAGACAAGGGCAAACCACGGCACTAAATTATAGACTGAAACTGAAGAGATTAAATTGGAAACACGCCAGAGAGCGGTAATGGCCAATTACACTCTCATTACAGACTTGCACCTAGTTCATTAAAAATAATGAGGCTAACCCGCTTCATCATCTTTCACAACATGAATGACACACAGAGCTAAGCTAGTCTCATTCCGGGCAACATTACTAAGCAGCAAGCCAGTTATCTGCACCATCTCTATCTATCTATCTATCTCTAACTACTACCTTTAAAATCTATCCCCCATTTACACAGGACGGATGACGTGCAAATACCCAAATCGCAAACATTCTCAACTTGCACGCATCGTGACAACATCAAATGGCCTTCTACAGTAACTGCAATGGCTTAGAAATCGTTATTCACTTCGCTGACCTGTTTCCTCAGGTGAGGCGGCCGTCTCTAGCGGTCCTCCAGCCCTCGCGCGAGACACACTGCATCAGTCCACTGCCCGTGGTAGCCAGCGTAACCGACACCATACGAGCTGTCGTCCCTCGTCGCAAACAGCCAACCCACGGAGTCGTCTGTCTATCTTTAACTAAGGTCTACATCTGTTCCCCAGTGCCATCAGCCACGATATCAACTCGTTCCCGCGTGCCATAAGGCACGTTATCTACCAATTCCTTAACGCCATCATTCACGATATCAACCTGTTCCCCCCACTGTCATCAGTCACGATATCTATCGTTTCTCCCGTGCCACCAACCATGATATCTAACTATACCCCATGCCATCAGCTACGATATCTACCCGTTCCCCTGTGCCATCGGCCAAGACATCAACTTGTTCCCCCACTCTCGCATCACCAGTCACGATTCCAGGGAGCCTTGCCCACCTGTCTCTCATCTGCTATACATGTCGTAACACCCATACCGTCTCAACCCCTTAAGCATGACGGTACGGGAAGACCAATACGACACGACCCTTGAACACGACGGCACGGTAAGACCACGACAACATGACCCTTGAGCACGACGGTACGACCCCATGGGGATGTTGGCCTGAACTCTGACCTGAACCTTAAGAGATAGGTCGAACATCATGCCATCATTCCCAATGGTCGCACCGTTGTGCTCAAGCATTGTACCGTCGTGCTCAAGGGTTGTACCGTTGGGTGCTCAAGAGTCGTACCGTTGAGTGCTCAAGAGATGGAAAGAATTTTGGTCTTCTGTCGAGTTTTTCCCTCGCTTCATATCTCGTGGGTACATCTTCATTCGCCTATTCCCCTTAGCTCTCCCTCCCCTGTCTACGTGGGGTGGACCAAAGACAAGCAGACAAGCTTCTCCAAGCAGACGAAGGTCAAACGCAACGGGAACTATCTAAATTATGGTCAACAGAAAATCGAGACGACTTTTCTCTGCTTGGCGAGGTGTGACGAGACAGACCTGGGCCCTAGCGTGATCAACCCGGCCGCTCGTAACATGAGATCCTCCTGAAACGAATTCGCAACCGGCAACAGAACCACATCAATAATGGATGAGAAGCAAAATAGTTGCCATGGCCAGTCGGAGCCCGGGTGAAAACTGGCGAGTCAAGTGACAGCTACAAAATACATCTGCAAGAGACTACTGCCTGTTGATCAAGGGGCGTATTTTGCTGGGTCTCTCAAAACCACTACAACGAGACGATGTTAAAAGGATTGGTGGGAAAAAGTGTACTTAAGGAACTTTTACGAGCAATTAGAGACTGTTATCTGGGAGCTCGCTGACGCATGGCTCAGGACGCCTTCGGTCAAGAGAATAAACCAAATTTAAGTGCTTTTCCGGCAGGAATGTTATACGGGGAATCGGAGGACATTTAGAGAAAGGAGCCCGTAAAGAAGAATGTATTGGCATGTTCTCTAATGCCGTGAGGAGAGGAAACACGAAGCGAAATAGAGAAAACGTTAAGCTGAAAACAAGAGCCAACAGTGAGGTCGTGTGTCCTGAGATATTCCCGCGAACAACATCCAGAAAAACCAGACCCCAGCCGAGCAGCCTTCGCCAGCCAACTTGTCCACAGGTCGACGTGCACCCGTCCCGATGCCCCTTATCTGCCAAACGTCACCTGAGGGAGGGGAGCTGCCTGGCCGCCTGCCTGCACACTACGCAACAAGCCTGGAACTTATCGTCGCCGACAACATCCCCGAGATGCACACACATTTGCTTCCAGTAATGAGACACGGCGATAAGAGACAATGAGACTGGGAACATGACACGACCCTCGGTTGCAATCATGCTTCACATCATGTGGGTCTTGCTCCCTCTTTGGTTTATGGTGTGTGATAGGTTCCGGACCCGTGAACGGAACGGCGAGATGCCGTGCGATTATTATTGGTTCTTCTGCTTTATGAATGGAGCGACGTCGTGTGACTGGGGTATCTGGATGAGTCACACCAGTGATGCGGGGGGGGGGGGTTTCTACCCATGTAAGGAGTTACGTCATGCGATTCGCTGAACCCACGAACGGTGGAACATCATGCGATTGGTTCGTCTCCTAACGACTGAAGCTGTTTCGAGTGACTCGCTGACCACATGTATGGAGCAGCGCCCTGCGATTTGATCCGCCAGTAAATGGAGTCAGATGAATCTATCAGTCTCCCTCTCTTCTCACAATACTAGTTCTATCCATTAACGAAGTTACGTCATTAAAACAAAACGGCTCTAACCATTAATGGCGCTACGTCTTGTGCATTAACTGTGTCCACGAACGATGGGATCATGTGATTACAACTGTGGGCGTGGAAGGAGTACAATGAAATTGTAGTGGCCACGAAGGGGGTTACCTGTGTTGTACCCCAGCACCCGCTGACAGGTTTGATAGTACACAGAAGGAACTACGAACAGCAACAGGCCTAACAGAAAGAGAAATGAAACCGTTCAGAGACGAATCTATACGTCCCCAGGGAAAATGGCACTGCTCACCAAGTCTCGTAAGAAAGACTATTTTTCCCGTCCACTATGATAACGTTTCACCTATAGAGAATAGTAACGTTTCACCCAGTGATAATGATAACGTCTCACCCAGTGATAGTAATAACGCTTCACCCAGCGATAATAATAACGTTTCACCCAGTGATGATAATAATGTTATTTGTCCTTAAAGATTCTGCGGGAACTTTCATGCGACTGCACCCAGCCAAGACGACAGCCGTTTCCCATTCAAGTCACGGCTGATGTAATTTGGCGGGCACTATGGAGAAAAGTGGATGCTAAAGAATGAGTCTGTGGAACAAACTTTAGGTAACAGCGTCACTTTCAGACGACCACAGTGGAGCAGAACTGATGGGGAGTCCAACACTCCTTTGGCACAACCAAGTGTATTGTAAATCTCACATGTCGCTTCCGCAAAAGTATTTATCACGTATGTACTTCCCACAGATCTTAAGGGCTTGGGGATCACGGCACGACCAGCGCGAATGCAAGACTCTTAAGCAGGACGGTGCAACGGCACGACCCTTTAAGGGCCAGGTGAAAAAAAAAAAAGGTGTAGGCATCATACCCAAAGGTCCTGCTGCAGTACTCAAGGGTCGCACCGTTCAACTCGAAGGATTCTAGAACGATGATTTTTGCACGTCTTGGAGATAGTACGTAGGAGACGTTGGCTTCCTTGAAGGCACTGCTTGGGAGACCTTCCTTTGGAGATGCTCTCCTGGAGATGATGTCTGGCGTTCTGCCCTCAGCTTTCCCCGCTTCTCCACGCACTTGGCAAACAGTTGGGAGACGTTTGTTGAAAATTCCTAATAACGTTTTTATTTTTTCTTTAATGTTTAGTTATAAATACGCAAACATCTGTCACAAAATTTTCTGGTATATCAGACACATTTGCATTAAAAATCAACAGCTCACAACAGTTCTTTTGTATATAAGCTGGAAACCTTAGCCTTAATATTAAGAACCTCCTAACATCTATGTAATTCAGACATACTTTACAAGCATCTGCGTTTGAAGTGATTAAGCGTTTGTGAGCAGTCATCTTGCATTTACGGGGGAGTTCCTGAGAATTTTCTTAAGTTCCGGAAGAGCCATATACAGTCCTTACACGTCTGTCTTAAAATCAAGACCTGATTTTCACCACCAAAAGAAACCTCGTGGGTAGACGCCTGCAGCCAGAGTTACAGGAGAGGACCTGAGGGCCGTATCTGCAACGGCAGGTGATTTGCAATGAAACATCTCAACTACAATGAACTCTGTTTTGTAACAACCTATGTAATATGACCCCACTGGGGCCTGACTGAGACCCTTTGTGACCTCCGTAATCCTTTTGCGCTACGGCTCACAGGATGAGTATGGGGTGCACAAGAAATTTGCCTTTGGGGTTACCGGCACGAATGAAACCAGTCAACTTTTGAATGTCAACCCTGAACCTCTGAACACGAGCGTGGAGGGTTCACTCTGGCCAAGGATTGACACAAAAGAAACATTATCAAATTCTTTCTTACGTCCTGATTTATCATTTTCTTCTCATTCTTTCTCCTATCTTCCCTCCCTCATCCCAACATCTAATCATGAACAATAACTAAAAAAAGAAAAAAGAGAGAAGATATTAATCATGGATGTACTAGATAAAATCTGTCCCCGGATGACATATTATTAGGAACACTGAAAAAATCATATTATAAGATGAGGGTGAGAATTTAAAATTTTGTGCTCGGGCGCGAAGCGAAAATAAAAGCTTGATAAAGCTTGATAAAGCTTTATAAAGCTTGATAAGTCGCCCCTAAATTGATTAACTCTGGCTTCTTTACATGGTCACAAGACATGAGTTTTTTTTACGTTTGAGTTTTGTCATGTTATTAGTTAAGATTAGATGACGGGGTAAGGGAATGCTCATACAGGACGAAAAAATTGATACGTGTGCCATGAAAGACTGCAGGCAAGATTAGACCTAAACATTACTGTAGTGTTATGAAGCTTCTTAAGGACAAATGTGTACTTAAACAGACACACCCACGTAT
>JAYMFT010044913.1:0-15468 GCA_038088735.1 Panulirus argus | reverse complement strand
ATGTGTAAGAAAAAAGAAATATATTTATATATATATATATATATATATATATACATATACATATAGGTATATAAACAATATATATACTTGATCGCAGTTTCCAGCTTTAATGATGTAGAGCCAGGAACAGATGAAAAAAGGCCAAATCTGCATCTACTTGACATCCAAACCAATGTGCAGAACTCTTCAGCAAGTATTTTGTGGCATTGCTATATCATCCTGGGTACTTAATGTTCAGGTAATTAATAGGAAGTATATGAGACAAAAGTTTTTCATTTTTCACTGTGTTCTGATTGATAGTATTCAGCTACTCATTCAGATTTTCTCCGCATACACTTGCACACAAAATTAATGAAATATGCTTCACTTTGCTTTAAGATTTTAAAATACTGTTTCTTTATTTCAGCTGTTCGATATTTTGGAAAAGACTTCAAAGCAATAGCAGAAATTGTGGGTAACAAAACAGAGAATCATGTGCGCAGCTTCTTTGTAACATACCGAAAACGTTTCAACTTAGATGGTGTCCTAAGAGAATGGGAGGAAGAACATGGTCCTGTTCGAGCAAATGCTGATGAATAACTAACTGCATAGTATAGATTAGATTTCTTTGTAAACCTTGCAGTGATTCAGCATCAGAAAATATTATTAATTCAAAATAATAGCTAGAAAGATATATTTTTTATGTTATGATTATTTAGTATAAATATTTATTTCACCACTTGTTGACAGAAAATTCATGAGAGAAGGTTTCCAAAGCCACTGTGTAATACTGGGATGTCCAAAAAATCAGAAGTAGCAAAGTTCAATAGAAAAAATTCAGACCATGTTCTGTTTGATTGGTTACTTGACATTATTTTTTCCTTTGGTTAGTGAGAGAACCCCCACTAACATTTACAGGATGATTTTATCTACCCCTTAATAATGTCCATATTTCTTCTGGGGCTCTGGTATAAAACATCCAGGTTTGGAGCCATGATGGCAGACTTTTACCATCTACTGTGCCTAGTGTTGAGGATGAAAAATAAACAAAGATTATTCAGTCTTCAACGGTTAGTGCTGAACCTGCCAGAGCTGTGTTGTCTTTTATACTTACAGCTTTTTCAGTATATTATTTTAGCAGTTTTGAGGAGTTTTCATAGAACTGAATTAGAATGCTGGGAATGTACAAATAATGAAAATCTGATACAGTTATGTTACCCTAGAAAGTTACTATGTTATCAGTGAAGTCGACAGCATCTTTGTGTAAAGGGATTACTGTTAGACGTAAAGTATATTCTTTTTATCTTAATTTCATTTTTACACTCATATGACTGCATACAGATGCATGATTATATTTCTAACCATTGAGTTATTATCCGTTTTTGAATTGGCATGTCATATGTAAATTCGATACATACATGGAGGTAAGTTTTCTTATTTGATAACACTGCCACATATTCATATTTTAAGAAGTTATCCATGTACTTGGTAGAATTGGTTAATTGCAGTCATAGCTCTTAAACCATTTGTAATGGCATGCTGACCAGCATTTGCACTACCAAATCCCTCACCCTCTGGAATAGTGTTTCCCCATTTTGTGTACTGGATGTAAGAAAAAAAGAAATTTCATGATTACCTTTAGTAAGTTGACAACATTTAGTTCATTCCTTCTGAGGTAGTGCTTAAATTCATAGAATTAATCCATTCCCCACAAGTTATGGTTGCACCTCCTATAGTGAGAATGGATTTGCAAATTCGGCTTTTTATAAGTATATATTAAACTTTACAGAGATTGACCCTACATATTGATGACTTTACCCAGCACACAATCAACCTTTACTCATTGATTTGTAGCCAGAAAATTTTAACACAGTATCATGGTTTTCCTCCTATTATATAAGATAAGTACAATAAGTAAGTTACCTTTCATATGTCATTTGATACACTTTCTACATTGCACATAGTACACCTACTTTTTCTTTTATATTGGATTTATAAATGCCTTGCAGTCCTGAATAGTGTGGTCCATTGTACAGTAGAATACAAATGGAATATTACAAATTTTGGCAATTTCTTCCAGTGGCTGTGCAATAGCCATTCAAGGTTCAGCCTAACAAGAGCTGCCAGTTTGGGCATACACATTGACTACAGCTCCCTTGTACTTCCAGGCACATCAAACAACTATTTAGATTATGGTCAAACTCCTGTTAACATTAAAGTTTGTGTGCTTAGACAGACTGGTTGTCACATTAATGTAAGAATTACTAGTGCTTTTATGTGCTAGTTTGCTTGTGCTGTGGACATAAGGTGGTAGGCGATACATAGTTTGTAAATTTTGGCTTGCAAGCAAGCTGTCATTTAAACAGCCAAACAGAGCCTGCTTGCTATCCAGTGACAGGACAAGTTTGGCCCGAGACAAGCATTCTCTTTCTCTTTCTCCTATGTTTAAAGAGGTGGGGCCCCACAGGTTAGGGCTTCCCTCTTCATATTGATAAGAAAATAAAGTAGCAAAAAGTTCAGCAGAAATTATGTCACAAGATGACACATCCTAATTGGTCATGATGATTAAAGGTCAGTGCAGATTTGATATATAAGAAAATGTAATCACGGCACACATAATTAGCCCCACACAGCAATCACGTGTGGGTTGGGGAGTTTAGGCTGGAGGACTTGTCATCACTTGCTCCATAAATTTGGCTGTTTTGGATCAGCTTTCAAAGGCTTTTGTTTGTTTGAAGCTTAGAATCAGTCTGGTGAGAGTTCACTATGTATGTTTATATTGTTGATATATACAACCCCAGGATTCCTTTTATGGGACTCCTGTAGCTTTGATGCTGCTTGCCACTCAGGAGCAGGGAAATTATGGACTCTAGGTAAGAAGGTCCTTTCACAGAATAAAGTCTTTTCCCACCATTGACAATGATACAACTTTGTTCAAGATGACTTTTCACTTGCAGTGTAATGCAGGCAGGCAGAGTCCAATAACATTTTTGTATATGTACTTAACACTACCCTCCACAACAATGACTAAAAGTGGTTCGCCAGCTTCATAGCTGGCTGCCATGCCATGGTCACTCACGGTGACTTCATCTTTAAAACCCACAGCTCTTTCTCCAACCCTCTTGAATCTCTTCTTACAAGATTTCTCATTACATCCAGCAGACCTCAGTATGAAGGTCTTCTCATGTGCAGATGACCTCACAGTTACATCACAACACCCTTACAGCAAAATAGCAACAGTAAACATGCAGCACTCCACTGTTCAGTTTGAACAATGTATCGCATAGAACAGAATATCTTTCACTTTTAACTCCATGTAAGTCTTCAGACACCCTTAACCCCAGACAGACATGAATCAAACCTCAACCCTCCAGTCACCTTTAATAAAATCACGTACACTCAACAGAACACCAACTATTCTGAGCATCACATATGATGCATACATATCATTTACTCCCCACACCACAAACATCAACACAAAACCAACATAGAAACTAAATGCCCTCAAAACTCTAACTGGTAACAAATTTGGGCAAGAAAAGAATTCCATAGTATTCTCTACAATCATTTTATCTACTCCATCCTGAACTGTGCCCCACCTAACTAGTCCACCATTTCAGAAGCATATACAACAAAGCTACAAACTGCACAGAACAGAGCATTCATTAGCACAAGACCAGTCACCTTATAACTAACCAATAAACCCCAAATAGAAATAAATTTTTTTATTTCAACCTCAGGCTTCAGTAGCTTTTACTTGCAATTTCCAACCCTAACAAACATAACACTGATTAAGCATAAACACACCAAAATGATACATCAGGCATGAAACACCCAGTATCCCAACTCAATCGTAATCACCAGTCCACTAGAGATACACCCGTCTGAATCCACACTCCCCAGACATACACAAGTTACACTGTCCCATCTGCAATCTGGGCACCCATTCTTACAACACTATGAATTGATTTAACATATCACAAGACCAACACTGCAATTACCACAGTGAATACACCAAACACTTACTGCTCAGTTGCCCTGCACTCTTCCCACATAAGACACACAACTTCACTACAATCTATGACGTGTGGTCCTGTCTGTTGAGTGTTGCCAGTTCCCTTAGTGCTGAGGGAGTCCTTTAGAAGATAGAAAGGACTCCTGGGGTAGGAAGTAAGTCCATACAGGAGTGTGTGAAGCATGCAAGGGATAGAGCAAATTGGAGCGATGTGTTTACAGGGATTGACTGCTATCAATAGGCTGAACCAGGGTATATCATTGAAGCACTGGTGGAAGCCATGTAAAGGTCTATGGTGCCTGGTTGTGGATTGGAGACTTTGGCCCCAGTGCATTATACCTTTCTAACACAGATGGCGAACGTAAATATAAAAAAATGTATTTATAATTGTCCCATGACCCCTTTCTAAGAAAGTCCTGGTGTTACCCAGAACCTCCTTTCCACATATATCCTGTGTATTGTAGAAGGCAACCAATAGGGGCTGGAAATACTCCCCTCCTGTATTACTTTCCAAAAGAAGGAACAGGAAAGAGCTAATTGAGAATCTTTTTTCTTCTAAGGCCCATTTCTTGAAAATGCGGGAAATGGCAAACAGGTATGAAAGAAAGAATATGTAACAGCCCTCTGGTTCACAATGCAGCTGTCACTAATGCTTCCAATACCTAGGAAGATAGTACCCATAATGTACCTCCCTGGTCTGTGGCAGCTTTACGAACTACTACCTAACTGCTTGACCATGATAACAGTCTAACTGGTGTGCTGGTAATTTTACATACTTTTATAGTTTTTCCGTTGTGAAAAAATTGTCAGTGGATCACACTGATTATAACAAGTTAAAACAATGTTAATAATCAGCAATCAGTTTTTGGTGTAGGTGAAATAAACTATAAAACATGCACTGTGGTAACTCACTTTACACTCATGCCTTCCTCTTGAACATTTTAGTGTGTTTTATGTTTATATTCAATGTTATATGAATATATTTCAAATTGCAAGGGTAAATACAATTTTTATACATTTTAAGAACTTAAATTTTTAGAGTTAGAAAGGAAACTATTGTCAAGAGTCATGGGGTTAATCTGCAAATTGGAAGAAGGGTATATAAAAGTGTTTCATTCTCGGGCCCCTGATACTGTGTCAGTATTTTCTGGAATATTTTAGCTGCACTGTAGGTTTGAAAATTTTATATTTGTAAGGGTAATTGATAGCCTGTCTTTAGAAAAGTGTGAGGCAGTTGTACGAAGGCTGAAGAGTGTTAGAATCAATATTATTGTAGTATTCACTTTGCCTTATTATTAAGCATCCATCAGTTTGGTTTATCTTTTTGTTGTAAGAATCTTACCAGTGTTACATACAGATGCACTGAAAGGGCTTACTACATCATTCACAGTAATTGTCTTGTACAATAGTAACCTTGTTTTGATACAAAAGGAATTTTCTCAGGCTTCATTCATCATCTGTAAATTAAGCATATATGGTGTTCTTGTAACATCTTGTCATATTACATTTTAATACATTTGTATATATTTATGTAGTACAGTTTTAAGCATGTGATTTGTTCTTATCACCTGCCTTTACTTGCTCCTCTGTTAGTACTGTTGTTTAGCATTTGATAATTCTGCTGTGCATTATGGATCTAAACAGAATGTCATATTAGAGTACATAGTAAATGGGTTACTTTAGGGAATATCTACCAGTGAAAAAAAGAGCTACCAAATTACAATAGCTACATGGCTTGCATGAAAATAGAGGCAGTGCTCCATATTTTTTTATGCCATGCAAAATTTTGTTTAGATTTCTTTATAGATTAATTAAAAGTTTTCTTTAGTTTTGTACTTGTTATTATAAACTAATACACATTTTTTTTCTTTTTTTTATGCTTGGTCACTGTTTCTCACATTAGCGAGGTAGCCCCAGGAACAGACAAAGAAAGGCCACATCCACTCACATCCATTCTCAAGCTGTCATGTTTAATGCACTGAAACCAGAGCTCCCTATCCACATCCAGGCCCCACAGACCTTTCCATGGTTTACCCCAAATGTTTCATATGCCTTGGTTCGGTCCACATTGTTCCAATTCAACTCTATCCTGTGCTTGCCTTTCACCCTCCCACGTGTTGAGACACCAATTGCTCAAAATCTTTTACGTCCCATCCTTCCATATCCAATTTGGTCTCTCCATTCTCCTTGTTCCCTCCATTTCTGACACATGTATTCTCTTTATCAAACTTTCTTCACACATTCTCTCCATACGTCCAAACTATTTCTGCACACCCTCTTCTGCACTCTTAACTATGCTCTTTTTATTGCCACATCTTTCTTACCTGTTGATTACTTACTTGATCAAACCACCTCACCACCATATATTGTCCCAAAACATTTCATTTCCAACACATCCACCCTCCTCTGCACAGCCTTATTTATAGCCCATGCCTTGCATCATTATAATATTGTTGGGACTACTATATCTTCAAACATACCCATTTTTGGGCTCCTAGTTAGTGATTTCTCTTTCCATACATTCTTCGGTGTTCCCAGAACTTTGCCTCCTCACCCACCCTATGACTCACTTTTGCTTCCATGGTTCCATTTGCTGCCATGTCCAATCCCAGGTATCTAGAACACTTCACTTTCTCCAGTTTTGAATCCATTTAAACTTACACCCCAACTAACTTGTCCCTCAACCCTGCTTAACCTAATTGCTTTTATTCACATTTACTTTCAACTTCATCCTTTAACATACTCCTCCAAATTTAGTCCCCTGCTTTTGCAGTGTCTCATTTGAATCTGCCAGCAGCGTACTATTGTCAGCAAACAACTACTGACTCACTTCCCAGGCCCTCTCATCCCCCATAGACTGCATACTCGACCCTCTTTCCAAGACTGACATCTACCTCCCTCGTAGCCCCATCTGTAAACAAACTGAGCATCCATCATGATATCACACACCCCTGCTGCAGACCAACATTCACCTGAAACCATTTACTGTCTTCCTGCTTGTACACATGCTTTACACCTTTGATGAAAACTTCTCGTTGTTTTAGCAGCTTTCCTTCCATGCCATATATCCTTAAGACCTTCCACAAGGCATCTCAATCTTTGCTTTCTCCAGATCCATATATGCCACATACAAATCCATATTTCTCACACACATTCTTTAAAGCAAGCACCTGATCCACACATCCTCTACTACTTCTGATACCACACTCCTCCCCAATCTGATGCTCTATACATGCCTTCACCCTCTCAGTCACTACCCTCCCATACAGTTACACCCAACAAACTTATACTCCTGTACTTTGAACACTCAAGTTTATCCCCCTTGCCTTCATACAGTGGCATTATATAAGCATTCCTGCCAATCCTCAGGCACATCAACATGATCCATACATATAATGAAAATCCTAACTAACCAATCAGTGTGTTCAGTGTCTTTGGTATGAAAACTGTACCTTCTACGTGAAGTGTCTTATGATATGTGGAATCATTGTTTGTAATATTGCAGAGGTGTTTCGTGTCCAGAATGCAGATGAGAAAAGGTAACACATACATTTCTAAGGAGTGTTCTTTGAGATGGGTGTATATTTGTTGGGGTATTGTTTAAGACTGAATTGGAAGGGCAGTTTTCTAGAATTTGTTGGACATTTTAACATGAGTATGCTTTCTCAGTGTCTTGTTGTTGGGGGATAGGTTGTTTAAGTGTGAGGTAGGGGTAAACTTTTGACTTCCACGTGAGCGTTGGTGGTTGGTCATGAAGTAGTCTGAATGAGAAGAGTGTGGTGCTTTTGCAAAGAACTGAATGCTGAGTATCTTGAGGTGACATTTCTCCTTTGGCTGTATGACCAATGATTGTTTTGTGTAGTTTGCAGCTTTGTTATATATGCCTTTAATGGGGATGAATGAGCAAGTGAGGCATAACTTAGGGTGGAGTGGATGAATTGTTTGTAGAGGTTACTAAGAGGTTCTTTAATTTGTCCATGCAAGGATTTTCTTTTTGTGGGTCAGTTGCCTCTTCCTGACTCTACTTCACTTTTGTTGCAAATAGCAAACAGTCATAAAAGGAAAAAATGTGTAAATGTAATTTATATATTTTCATGTATATATGTATATACATCATATTATAATCTTCTCTTCTTGTAACAGGAAGCTGTATAATAAAATCTTTTAGGTTATCCTGAAATGTTTGAGTAACATAATATCCCCTGTAAAAGAATGTTGGCTCATTTTGACTTTTCTTCATGCTATTTGTTATTAAGCTTTGAAGAATGATGAGGAAATCATCATCCAAGATTTCAAGGATTTTCATTCAGCCATATTCAGGGAGAAATGACAAGATACATGTAATGTGAACTTTTATATTGCATTTTTTAGGTGATGATATCAGACACACATACAAGCTTTTGTAATAATATGTAATGGTTAAGTTTAGAGTCATTATGGCATTCATGCACTGATATGGACCCATTGAAAGGATGTAAAGCATAGCCTTAATCATGTAAGAGTAAGGCCTACATGTGTGTGCTATGAGAGTGTTTTACTTTTTTTATCTAATATGGGTTCTTTTGTGTTGAATATTGGTAATCTTTATGGAATTTTGAATTACATCAAAACTCGTAAGATTTCAGTTCAAGTTTCTGTCAAATTATTAAGTACATTAGTGGAGAATTCATAGCTTTTCATGACAGACCATCTATTCTTTGCTTTTCATGACAAACCATATCAAGCTTCTCAGTCTCACTATTAAACAGACCATTTGTCTGAATTTTTTTTAATTCCGTCTCTATAGTTGCTATCAAGTTTTAGCAGTATCTAATAAACCTTCATATAATCGTATTTTATGTTTCCTTTCACTTCTTTGCTACAAGTGGGTTATTGTTATGTAAGTTGTTTAATTATTTTCCTACTGATATAGTAATGCAAAATGCACCCCTCACTCTTTTAATGTTCTTCACCATAACTCTCAAATTGTACTACATTTCAGATACCAGTATTAGAATCTTTACAATTAACATCTTGTCATACATGGTTCTAATGTTCTTGCTGGAAACTTGTTTGCAGTGTTGTATACCAGTTCACTGGCATGTTTCATCTTGAATCTTTTGTACCTTTCACTTGCCTTTTCGTATTGCATTGCTCATACTTTTTCTGTATTAGGCTTCTGTGAAGATATTCCTAAGATATGCTTTAACTCTTTTTTCATATTGGTTATTTTGCTCTACATACCCACTTAATATATTCATAATCCTACAATAGATTTTCGTACAGTGATCTTGGCATGATTTAAAGGATGAGCTAATCTTCAAGTAATCGAAAGCAGTGCCTAAAACTGAAAAGAATGAATGCTGCTTAATTGATTTACAGTGATAAAATCATTGCAGCAGCACCTTTTATATTCATAACTATATTCTTTGGGATTATGATCAAAAGTTCCTTTCAGCATAATTTGTACCTTTAATCCCAAATGTGAACCACAGGAAATGACATGAAAATTTCATGTATGATATGTACTTGTGCTAAGTTGACCAGATTATTTTTGGCTGAAGAGTTCCATGAAATGCTCATTAAAAACAAGTACTTGTATTGTTTCACATTTTTCTTTATATATGCTATTTTAGGTGTGAATCTATGATTAACTTGTTCATATGACTGTCTTTATATAAGGATGTTGATGCCTCATGATTATCTTTTCTTTTGAAGACAGATTTCCACCATTGTGTGTTGAATAGGTCTTAATTTGTGTTTGTTTTAAAAAATTTGTCTCTAAAGTTTCTGAGATTAGTTCCTTTATTATATGGTTGTATGAGAAAGTGGGGTCTTACAATGTCGGTAAAGAATCTTGTCCACCTCCTGATACATTTTCAAAGGTGATGCCAAACTTACATTTTTAGTGCTTTGTCACCTTTCCTTTGGCCTTGATTACCATCTACAAATTGTCTGGGCATGGAATTAGTAAGGTTCTTGAAGTATCCTAGGTCCTTATTTTGGGTCCATAGGGTCTTAAGATCCTAAATTAGGCGAGTCACTCATGAAATGTTGCTGGAAGTAGTTACCTAATCATACATTTTGAGCACCCAGTGCATCTAGTAATCTTGTGTTCCCACATTTTCTTGCTTCTAGGCTGGAATTAGGGCTTTCTCCCAAAGTTAAGAGCCAACCATCTTGAAGCAATGGTGGAAGAAATACAGTGCCCAGAAGTGAAATTCCCTAATTTAAGTGGCAGCCAGGAAGACTAAATATAGCCAAAGGCACACTGAGGCAGGTTGCTGGTACTTACAATGCTAGAAACACATCTCAGTAATGAGATGTATGATGGACAATGTTTTTTGTGAGCACTACATGGTTGTGTGAGAAGGAGGGATAATGGTCACCAGAAACTATTAGAAGTCACTTAAAGGCAGTGTATTTGTTTATTCAGATGCTATGAGACAGTTACTTTATCAGTATACTTAGTAGATATTTCTCTGTTACTATGCATTCGTTAAGGTCATCAGTATACATAATATGTATTGGTATATTTTTTCCCCTATACTATACTTGTGTGCTCTTTCTTCAGTCAGTTTCATATAACCCACACTGACTTAATTTCATATTTTTCTGACACACTGGTGACTTATAGGTTGGTTAAGTGGATGTTTATATTTTTAAAACTACATCTAGCAATATATGAATTTCATGAAGGTGTTAATTTCTTGACATTATGAAAATCAAAATCAGTTCAGTTAAATATTGTTTATCATATAGTCACACAATCTCAAATTCCTTTGGATTAGTATATTGATATCTCATTTTCTGTATTTACTATAAAGTATTGAAATATGTTTTGTACAAAATGACATTATCACTGCTGCTTTTAGAAATATCAGTTCTCTTTAAAATGATCTTATCACTGTTGCTTTTATGAAGCCTATTTTGATGTTGATAACTTTTTTGATATATGCTTGATAAGGAATGAGTTTTGGCTCAGGTTTCAATTAAACTCGTGTATATAATCTTCATGCTGTGTGAGACTAAGTAATTGTTGGGTTGATACTAACCTGAAAATGCAGTAGATTAGTAACTTGCACATATTTTATAACTCCCTGAGTACATTATTCATTTCTTATATTATTGTATGCAGTTGCGTTAAACCTTTAAGTATGGGAATTTGCACCCACAGGGTCTGATAAAGGCAACATACTCAAACTTTGACTTTTGTCTGATTCAAGCACATGCCAGTTTTCTGCCTTATACATACCTTGCCTTTTATTTTTGTGATGAATTACATATATTTCTAGAATATAGATATGCAATACTGTAATGTCTTAATTGTCTTGGGTTCAGCTAATCTTCATCTGGCTACCTTAGGATACCAGATTTAGTTGTTTTTTTTTATATGAAACTTTAACCCACTCATGATTATTCCCAAGATTTGAATTTGTTATTTGTAGACTGTAGAGAAATATTTGTCATTGGGTTTAGGTTATTATAAAACCATCACAGTAGTTCTTTCTTCCAATTCTTTTTCTTCATGGAATAAGAAATGGTTTTCAGTTCTTTGTGTACCTGCTTAAGGTAAAGTTTCTCCTTCACTGTGCTGACATGATTATTCCTCATGTATTTTATGTAGCTGCATAATTTTTGTGCTGAAACCGAGTCACAGCATCCTCTATGATTTGTACAGATTTACAAAACAGGTGATGTTTCAAATAAATATTTTGTGTTCCTAACCTTCATTCCTATGGAGAGAAAGAGGCTATATGTGTCAGAAGTGGAGGAAAAAAGGAGAATGGGGAGACCAAATCAGAGATAGAAGGCTGGAATGAGAAAGATTTTGAGTGAATGGGGCCTGAACATGCAGGAGGGTGAAAGGTGTGTACAGGACAAAGTGAATTGAAGTGATATGGTACATAGAGGTCAACGTGCTGTCAGTGGACTGATCCAGGGCATGTAAAGCAGCAGGAGCACACCATAGGAAGCTGTGTAGAGCATGTGGATAGAGCTGTGATTTTGGTGCATTACAGATTGGGGAAGTAAAACAATTCATTCAGTTATAGATGGAATATCTAAAGCCTATATAAATGTTGTAATCTCTATAAAAATTAGAACATTTGAATATACACAAAGACTTTAAAAACTAGATGTCTAATCAGGTTCTCTTGGGAACATAATTGTCTACAACCTGGCTTAAATAGTGTACGACCATCAAACTCTCCTGTAGATGACATAAATGAGAAGAAAAAGGTGGAGAATAGAAAAATCAATCCCACTAGGTCTGTTTGTCAATCACAAATATGAATCATTAATAGAATTTTTTGCTTTTTATTACATTTAAATGATCGTAGGAAAGTTGATATCTAGAGTAAAAACTGATTTTTTTTTTTTATAAAATTGATTCTATGAGTTTTTGTTTAGACTATTAACATAAATGTTCATAAAAGAAGAGTATTTCGGTGTACAGAGAAGATTCAACAGGTGGTTTCACTTGAATACCGGAGTAAATGTGTGAAATTAACTACGCAAACCAATCAGTTACTTAGGTTTATCTGTTTTGAGTTTACATTTGTGCGAGAGGGCATGTATGTTTTGTGTAATGACTACATAATGTGTGTGAAATTAACTACGCAAACCATCAGTTAGGTTTATCTGTTTTGAGTTTACATCGTGCGAGAGGGCATGTATGTTTTGTGTAATAACTATATTCTAAATGCTCAACTAAATCTGTTATCGTCGGCTTTTATAGTTTTCAAGTGATGCCCAAAACCATTTCTCTAACTTCTGTGTCGGCTGTTTCCCATTATAACTATGTTACCAAGTTAGATTGTTTTCTAGATAATCCAGGCAAACACTAACATAAGGCTATCTTAATTTCATTTTCCACATTTTTACCCTCATTTATTTATTTTTTTTATTTTTTTTTTATTTTTTTTTACAAAGCCAATAGGTCCGATGAAGGGCTCAGAAATCCAATACAAACTTGTTGAAGTTAAACTCTGAAAATATTTCAGGTAATCAAAGGCGAGGCGCAAATCTTCGAAATACAAGCAGACTACATTAAAGATTTTGATACACCTTGTACCATCAAAACTAATTTTTGATAAGATATCTTCTATAGACCTCAAGAAAAAATATATGGTTTTCAGATTCTCTGAGTTAGATTAGGATCTAAGTTGTTAAGAGCTTGTTGTATTTAACTTTTTCATTAAAAAGAAAGCCACTTTCACAATTAAAAATAAGCATTTTAGAAGTTTTGAGAACCAGCCCAACACACATGACGAAATAAGTAATTCTAATACTTGACACTCGTCATTTTGACATTCATCATTATTATGCATTTCTATGTTCTAAGCCTTAGCACTGTGCCTTTACTTTATTCACCTTCTTTTATATGATATTACTTTCAACTAACTTATCTTGAAAAGCAAAAAATTTTTTTCATTAAACACTTGAATTAAGAAAGTTTAGAAATCTTCTCAGTCTTAAAAAAAAATCTGGAACTAAATTGTGATATTGTTATACTAAAAGCATAAATCTTGCATGTTATTGTTGGTGGCGGAACGGGAACTTCAGGTGAAGTAATTATGCAAGCGATACACGGGAAGAGTAATCATGGTCAGCTGATGAAAGTATTTCGTTATTTAAGACTGCCAGTTTCATGATACTTCAAAATGACGGAGGAAATTGGGTTTGAGCTTGAACGGCAGCGAGAAAGGTGAGTAGGTATATAATAATTCTTCATTTAAAATAGGATTTGGAAATGATGACATGAACTGTAATATTCTTCATGTTCGAAAAAGAAATATGTAGAGTATAATTGTTTTACTCAACAAATTTTGCATTCCTGAGAAGAGCAAATTTCAGCTGTCTTATTGACCTTTTGATTTATCCCTGGTTACCAGCTTCATTAATGTTGACTTGTATTTTACATAACCCATTGTCTTGGCTTCCTATAAAGGTATCAGAAACTTTTGGTAATAATTATAAGACTTTCTTTTCAAAAAATGAGTTATGATATTTGTTCTAAAATTTTTACGTCATTATAGTAATGGTAATCATCGGATAGAATAAGAAATATAAAGCTGATCCATGAAACGTTAGTTGTATATTAAAATGCAGATGAACTTGACCTAGCTGACAATTTTTAGGTGAAAGTGGTACCAATGAATACCTGTTGTTCTGTAAAATTGATACTGAGTGGAATTTTACTTGTAGCACCTTCTACTCATGCATGATGAAGTTCCAAAAAAGTAGGCAGGGCTTTAGATTACAGGGATTTCGTTGGGTGAAACCACTCTCTATTGATGTTTAACATGTAAGTAAAGGATTGGTATAATTTTCACAGTATATTGACTAGAATAGGAAGGATGCTAATGGCATCCCAAAGTAAGATGCAAATGTTAATGGACAACTGGACTTTTTCATATTCTGTAGAACTTTTTTGAGTTTAGAATTGTTTTTCAAAATTATAAAACTGAAAAATTATACATATATTACTCTTGGGGTTTATCAGTGACTTATTCTTGTTATTTAGGGGATGCACTTCACTGGATGGTGCATCAAAACATTTTAAAGGTAAACATGACAGAATTTGAGTCTTATAGATATGCTGGGTGAATTCATATGTAGCAAAAGACTTTATGGAGTTCACCAGTTATGGAGACTCTTTTTTCCCCCTTCAGGGAATTTCGAAAGGGAAGGGGCGTCAAAGATATTGATAGATAAAAAAATCTTCATGCTAGCATAGACATCCCTCTGTGTCCTCCATAGATTGCCAAGTCTCAAGCAGTATCAAATTTTTATATATTTACACTCTTCTAATTCACTGTTTACATTGCAAGCCTAACAATGCATAGCACTATCAAGTTAAGTGTTTCTTCCAAACAATGAGGAAAATCATCCTTTAGTAGACCTCATACATCATCTGTAACATTTACATTGGCAAGGTATCTCTGGTTTTATATTCATTGGTATTTAACTTTATTATTATCATTATTAATATAATTGTTATTATTATTTTACTATTCTTATTATTATAATTTCTCCTTTCATTTCCCCTCTCACTCATAATCCCACTCACTATTAGGTAATTATTATTGAATTATAAGATATACTGCTGATAGTCTTAAAACCAGTCTTAATTCTTAATGTATTCGGCAAGCAACTATTCTGGAAGAATGCAAATCCCAGAGCTAAAACACACTGCTTTGTGATAAATTACAAAAAATGTACCCTTTTAATATTCTTTGAACTGTGTCCTTCTAAATGAGAAAAGATTGGTATCATTGTAAGCAATGTAGGAGGCCACAATCTAATATATAGGTAAAGTTTGGTATCACTTAACTGGGACATCTAATTCACATGTCATGAAACTCATCGTGGTTGAGTAAGTTTGATCTAGGTTCCAGCACACTGGGTTGGTAATTAAGAAAACAAATTTATATATATATATATATATATATATATATATATATCCCTGGGGATAGGGGAGAAAGAATACT
>JAYMFT010044902.1:0-15469 GCA_038088735.1 Panulirus argus | reverse complement strand
TTTATGTTGGAATAAGCACAAACACCACCTTTGAAACGGAAACGCGAGTGGAGATTATAGTTAGATATGAAAAAAGGGACTAGTGAGAACATCGTTAGATAACTGTGTCTCAGACAGAAGTAAGATATTAGGAGAGGTACGAGACAGATGGTGTTCAACTGAGAAGACGTTACTAAAGAGACCACGAATGTTGGTATAGCGAATAGAAAAAGAGGAAGGTCTCACAGAGAGGGGAAAGTCATGGGTGGGGCCAGTACTTCTCCTGCTAGAGCCCTCACTCTCACTGGCAGTAGAGTCAGGCTGAAACCCGGAGATTCTTAGAACCCCATGATGCGGGGACTTGGGGCCACAGAGTGGACGGACACTGTCCTCACGATGCTTATAAATGTTAAAGCGGATAGGTATTGACAAGAGTACTTATGTGAAAAAACTAATAATAATAAGCAAGGTACGATTAAGTGTGTGGTGCTTGTAAGAAGAAGATGGCAGGACTAGCCCAGTAGTCCCGTTTAGATGAGACAGGAAGTAAGACCAACAATCCAAACGTGCAGAGTGTAGGATGGTTCCGGGCACCACTTTAACGCTCCTCGGTCAGGACGGTAGTACCACCTGGGAGGCTGTTGTCAACATCCTACTACCTATTATCACCAGTCTCTCACCAGTTACATCACTGATGATCATCACCAGCTTCTCGCCAGTTATTACATTGGTGATTATCACCAACTTCTCAGCTTATCTTCAGTAATCATCACCAATTTTTCACCACTTACATCATTGGTGATTATCACCAGCCTCTCCCCAGTTACATCATTGGTCACCAAAACCAGTCTCTCACCAGTTAAATCATTAGTGATCATCAACAGCCTCTCATCAGTTACATACAGCATTGTGATCATCACCAGCCTCTAACCAGTTACATTATGGCGATCATCATCAACGTTTCACCAGTTATATCATTTGCAATCGTCACCAGCTTCACACCAGGTAAATTCAGCATTGGTGATCATCACCAGCCTCCCACCAATGACATCATTAGTGATCATTACCAGTCTCTCAACTATTCAGAATTGGTTATAATCACCAGTCTCTCACTAGTTACATCATTTGTGATCATCAACAACCTCTCACCGGTTTCATCACTGGTGATCATCACCAGCCCCACATCAGTTACATCATCGGTAATCATCAAAAGCCTTTCACCACTTACATCATCGGTGCTCGTCACCAGTCACTCACCAGTTACATCATTGGAGATTATCACCAGCCTATCACTAGTTACATCATTGGTGATCATAACCAGCATCTTGCCAGTTACATTCTGTATTTGTGATCATCATTAGCCTCTCATCAGTTATATTATTGGCGATAATAACTGACCTCTCACCAGTCAAATCATTGGTGATATTCACCTGTCTCTCACCATTTATATCATTGGTAATCATGACCAGTCTCTCATCAGTTACATCAATGGTGATCGTCAACAGCCTCTTATCAGTTACATCATCAGTAATCATCACCAGCCTCTCACAACTTACATTCACCATTTGGTGATCATCACCAATTTCTTACCATTTATATCGTTGATGATCATCATCAGGCTCTCACTAGTTACATCGTTGGTGATCATCACCAGCCTCTCGCAAGTAACATCACTGACGACCATGACTAGTCTCTCACCAGTTATATCATTGGTTATCATCAACAGCCTCTCATCAGTTACATCATCGGTGATCATCATTAGGTAGTAGGTTGTTGACAACAGCCGCCCTAGGTGGTACTACCGTCCTGACTGAGGAGCGTTAAAGTGGTGCCCGGAACCATCCTACACTCTCCATGTCAGGATTGCTGGTCTTACTTTCTGTCTCATCAACAAGGGACTATCGGGCTAGGCCTGCCAATTTCTCCATACAAGCACCATACGAGTACACCTTCTCAAAGCTCACTTATTTCCTTCACTTGAGTTCTCTTGCCTCCTCCTGTCTGTACAATCGTTCTTAGATATAATGATGATAGATTCCAACTAATGTGTGGTGGCCCCTAGTCCTCGGCTTCTCCGTGTTTCCGCCTGACTCTGCTGCTAATGAGAAGGAGGGCTCGGACAGTAGAAGAACCGGCCCTTCCCCACGACCTTTCCCCTCTCTGATAGACCCTCCTCTTTTTCTAGTCACTTTAGCAAATTTTCTTTGTGTCTCGATTATGTCTATGTCTATTACTGTATTGAAGACAAATATATATTTAAGATGCTTTTACCAAGTTTTGATGATAGACTACATGTATTATTGTCTTGAAGCTTTGCAGGTTTTTAAAAGAACTGTTATAGAGATTCACATAAAAGAACTGTTATAGAGATCCACCATCAATCGGTGGAGTTGGGAGAGAACCCCAGGGGAATTGTTGGAAGGTCTCTTGAAAATCCTGGCTGGTCGGTGGCCTGTGTAACGTACGATGGCTAGTTAGCCGAGCCGGAGGCCTGTCAAATTATTCAGGAAGCGTAGCCTTTCGTTGTCCGGGATACCGAAGACGTGGAAAGGTCAGGAGGAGCTCGTGTTCGGTGCCTTTCCCCCCCTCTCCCCTTCCTTCCTTCCTTCCCCACCCAGGAAGCCCTTGGGGAGTGGTAGGGGAGGAGGGTCATCCAGGGTGGGTGAGGGAGATTACCCTGGGGGTTTGTGTGAAGACGTGGGCACCCTCGTGCAGTGTTTTAAGACAAGGTTAGGGATCCATAGGTTTTGGGAAGACGTAGTGGGGGACCCAGTAGGATTTGGGAAGGCGGTATGGGGACCCATAGGATCTTAAGGCATGGTAGGGGACCATAGGATTGGAGAAGGCATGGTGCGGGACCCATAGAGTGTGGGAAGACAATCCACGAATCTGACAGACTGTGTGTGGGAAGTACAAGCCTTCCAGTGTGTAGGCGGTATAACCAGAGAGACTTAGAGGATGACAAGTAAGCCAGAGACACTTCTAGGGTGTAGGAAGTAAACGCCATCCTCGTGTGTATTAAATAAAACCGGAGAGTTTTTTCTTGGGTCAAGAGAGACAACCCAAGATGTCTCCCGCCAGACTGTATCAAGATACTGGTGTTTGGGTCAAATGGACAGACGGTGGCTTGTAATACCTCGTCGTCCAGAGAGGAAAGCTTCTGGTTCTAGTATACTTTGTCGTTTCATATAGACGACAGTATGGTTCCTTGTCCTGCTCTGAGGATATCGTAGGGACCACCTTGGTCAGGATGCCCCCCCTCCTTCGCCATTAGGGATTTGATGGACTTCTACGTAGGATTTAGAGTGGCGTATCCCGCACGGGACCTGGGTGACTCTTATTATTAAGGATCTCAGGAGGGAAGTCTTCCTCTTCTCCCACTCCCTTTAGGACTTTCCCGACCCCACGTATGATCCTAGGGACTTTTACGTAGAATCTGAAGAAAACCCCTCCAGCCTAGGATTTGAGGAGTCTCCTGCCCGGGACAGAATCTTGAGAATTCCTCTAGCTTAGACACAAGGAATCCCCCCTCCCCCCGGCTCCCCTAAGGATCTAGTGGTTTTCACCCAAGGGTCTCCAGGGGAGCTTCCATACCAGGCGCTGAGGATTTGGAGGCGACTCCCCACAAAGATTTCCAGCAAGAGTACCTTAGACGATGCACGCTAGGATCTCTCGGAGGTTCTTGTTAGGTTCCTTAGGACACCACACCCGCCAGGACACCTCCAGGACCTTGACGGACTTTGTTCCTCACGTGTTAGGGCAGGTGGAGGCAAGATGGACTGGACCTATTCAACCTCCTTCCCCCGTCTCAGGTCAGCTGGTAGCCAGGTACCTGTGGACCCCCTTCCCTTCCATAGAGGGGGACTGGAGGCCGTGATCCCAGCTCCTGGGGGCGGGTGGGGTTGGAGGCACCAGGTGTGCACTACTGGGGTCTGCAGAGCGTGACGGACGTTGGCTGGCGTTAGTAATAAAACATTCGTGGTGCAACGTCAGTACCCAGGATCGATGATCACCCACGTCGGGTCTGGTGACGTTCCAGACGTTGTGGCTTGACTTAGCGTCATCTTTGTACACCTTGCATTGCGGCTGTCCGTCAGTTTGGTTCTGGCTGTATGTCAAAGCAGAGATATGCAAGTTGTCATGTGTATGGTTCTGGCGTGATCCTTTGACAGTCATGGACATTACTACATGTAAATTGTTGATACATTTGGCAGTATTGTCGAGTTCGCAAGGCGTCTTTATCTTATCCATGGACCTTGCAGGTGTGTTCTTTGTTGACCAGTGCGTTTGAAGCGACTCGGGTGTGAGTTGGACCTATACAGTATTGGATGAGTGGCTGGGTACGTCGGCCAGTCGTGATTTGGGCTTTTGGGCATCACTGGTGAATATTGTGAAATCTCCAGAGGTAGATTGGAGTTCACTGATCGTGAATATTGATGAACGCTTCTTGAACTCTGTGACCTGGTCACCATAAATCACAATGGCAGGAGAAACGATGGAGACGTGTTGCCCTTTGATAGTGGTTTTCTTTCATGAGTAACCCGCTTTTTGATCAATTTTGAGAGGCCGCTTTTTATTTTACTGTATCCTCTGGGCTGCTGTAGCCTATGTAGGCGGTGATCCGATACACAGAATCTACTGAAAAAACTCCTGTCGTCTTACCTGTAATACAGAATCCATTATCCTACTTGTCTCAACGCCTACCCCCCCTCTACCACTACCGTCATCAGCTGTTCCCTCACCACCGGACAGAGTCAGCTGCTGGCCGATGGTGAAACAATACCTCCGTCCATAGTGAACGATGTGTGTTATTGTTTCTTAAATATTTACCGGAGATATAGTAATAAATCTCAGATATCCGGTTTATAGGATCGTATTTGATCTAATTTTTATATAAATTATTGTCTATTGTAACATGAGATAACGAAATCCACGTGAAGAAAGTGATGTCATGAATTGAATATCTTCCGTGTTGCCGAAAACGACCTGATGTTGACCAGTTGTATAAAATCGCCTTTAATCTTGGGCAGCCGAATGTGTTGTGGTGATGTCGTTAGATGATTGGGTCTGCCATTGGTGGGTGACCGTTGTGTCGGCATGTCCTCTACAGTGTTCTGGCTTCGAATATCTAGGTGAACTGTAAGGGTATTAACGGACTCATATTAGGGAAGATGCACACTTTCTCTGCTTGGCTTGCTGGCGCAGTTCACACACACACACACACACACACACACACACACACACACACACACTAGGTTGACGCAGTAACCAGTCTTTCGCCAGGAAATCTCGTAAGGAAACCTGTAAATGAAGTAAACAACGTACTGTTCAGAGTGAAAACCTCTCTGTAAACACGTGGGCACAGGGAGTTGAAGACTTCTGTTGCCAGACGCTGGAAACCATATAGGCAAGAGAACCTGGGGATAAGTTAACTCCATGACGGTACAGCCCTTATGTATGATGGCGCGACCTTCGACCTGACGCATTAGGGGTCGTGTCACAGACCAATCCATCATACGTGAGGGTCGCACCGTCATGCTCAAGAGGTTGATGAATTTGTCCAAGTGTGTAGGGTTGCATTCAACCCCGTGTCTGGTATCCAAGTCTTGTCCCCTCCCCATTCCCACCCCCGTCGCGCCCACCCAACCCTCAGGAAGGTTAAGTCCAGAGTGATTGATGTCTTTATCCATATTTACCTGTCTGCTGGTGCCGGCGAAGGGGCGGCTGGACAATACTGAGATGCTATTTCTGGAAGACTTGGGGACCGTTTTGGGTTGCCCTGGAGTCCTGTATTTATTTTTCCTGTCAATACCTTTGGTACAGGTAAAGAGTAAGGTTACCCTAAGCTATGTGACTGTTGCGTAGTTTACCAGAGAGTTGGCTAGTTGGTTCCCCATCGTCTCATCACATAGGATTGTTGACTGTAGCGTCTCGTTAGGCATCATACATTCTCGTGTGTTGGGTGGCGATGCTAGGCTCTGGCCGCAGTAGTTTTCATATTAAGCAACTGACACTAACCTCACACTACCCTAGGTATCTTAACTCAGGTTAGAGCTCACACAGAGCCAGCTATCCATCAACCTTAACAACAGAGGAAACCTTTTCTGTCGGCCTTAACGCCAGTAGTCCCGCCTTGCTATCGTCTCCAGCCTATCAACGATCGTGTACCCGCCTTGCATCGTCCATAGCCAATCTACAGGCTTGTACGACTCCTCAGGATCACCTTCGTGACCTGAATTGGCCATACTTAAAAGTACCCGATCATCAGGGAGGAAAAGATAAATAAAAACGCAGAAGGAAAATCACCACCACACGCAACATGCACATGAAACATGCACACTGACACCAGAACAACAGCACACAAATAATAGTAAGAGGCTTCAGAGGAAAAAAAAGTTTAGGATTTATAAAGTGGATTAAACCAGGATTAAACTTGATGACTAACCTAGCACGTCGGCGTGGGACTTGAGGGCCTCACACCCATGCGTATACCACTTGCCTTAAGCAGGTGGACGGCCCTTCCAGCTTTGAACCTCAACTTCCCTAAGTTTCCGTCGTCTTTTACGAATTCTTTGCATTTCTTGTTTAAGCGACCGAGGCGTGTTCTTGCCTCTTCAGCGTAGTTTGCCTTAGTCAGTCAGTCTTTACTCTGACACAAGGGTGCAAACCAGCGTTTGAACGTCTCCTGTGTGACTCTAGATGCCTCAACTTTCTGGCAAGGCTCTGTGGTATCTCCCATGGTCTCCTACTTCGGCAGGAGCTCCATGTGATATCGTCACCGCCCTCCGCCTCCCTTGATTCTAACAGGATCTTGGCTCTGCCTCTTCCCCAGTAGCACAACCCGTTAACCGTCGCGCACTCTGAGGCTACGGAACCACAGCTGCCTCCCGTCTGCCGCACCGGCAGGAAAGTGAGTGGGCTTCGGTATCTCCTTCCTCCCCTACTGCTACAGAAGCTCGAAACCTGGCTAATCCAACTCTTATCTGCGCCTGGAGACCCAGGATACGACCACCTCCTCTGGAACTTCAACCTCACTTTGCTCCAGCGCCGTAGTACTCCTGTCAACCCTGTTCCCCTGTTCTATCAATCTATCTATCTATCTATCTATCTATCTATCTATCTATCTATCTTAATTACCCCAGGACCAATTTCTATGATAGGGTCGCGATGTTACCCAGGTCACAGATACAGAGTTGGGGTAAACAAGCAGGATTGTCATTTAAGATCTTCAGAGGAAATGAAACAATTGCAAGCGTGAACAATATCTAAACCAAGTTCTTTCAGTTTTGTCTTGATAATAACCAAATCACTTTTCACTGACTGTAATTAACCGCGTTATTTTTCGTAGACTAAATAATAACCAAGATATTTTTTATTGGAATTTACTGGGTAACATCCAAGACATTTACGTTAAACTCTACTGGTTATTAATAAAGTTATCATACAGTTGGTAATAACTACTAAATTTTCTTGGTAATGACCAGGAAATATTTCTGGTACTTGACTGGCTAATGGCTGTGTATTTTTCGTTGACTTGAGGAGTTAATAATAGGTAATGTTTTCCTAGATCGGGGTGGGTGATAAGTGAAATTCATGTGTATTACGGTCACGTTAGTTCTCTAAGACTTGAACTTTGTGTATGTGGAAAGGCATGGGCTCTTGTCAGCGACAACCCGTTCTCGGGTGTGTCGTTACTGGCACAGGTCGGCCCGTATGTGTGCTTTGGGATGCCGGTAGTGGGACAGATCGGCCTGTGCGTGTGTTCCGGTTTCCATTGCTGGATGTGTTGTGTGAAATATGATGAATTGCTCTCTCTCTCTCTCTCTCTCTCTCTCTCTCTCTCTCTCTCTCTCCCGATTGTGTGGTCATTGCTGCTTCTTGTTTTTGTTGTTAGTCAGAGATAAGGACATTTGTCCCAGTGAACATACTGGAAGATAGGGGGAAAAGGGTGAACGGTGGATTGCAACAGATTAGAAAATGAAATTACGAGTTAATTTGTCAGTATTACGGAAGCTACTTTTCTCAGACTTTATATTACTTTTCATAGACGTGGTAATGTAATGTTTCCAATACTTCACAGGTGATGACTTTTTACTTATAATAATTGTTGATAACTTAATTTTCAACCTCCGGGATTTTGAGATAACAGAACGGGTGATAACGAGATCCTTGTGTAGAGCTGTATTGGGTTATAACTACTGTTGCATTAAGACTTCGCTGATATTTTTTACTTTATTATGTAATGAATGATTCCAAGGTATGTCTTGACCAGTTAAGAAAGTGTTTTCTTGTACTTGGCCGATAACCATTTTTTTTTTCTTAGACTCAACCATGTGGATGAATGTTTTCTTATTAGGTTTGAACTAATGATTAACTCTTTTTTCGACAGCTGGGTGATAATTTTTTTTTCTAAGACTAAATTTAGGGAATAACCTAGTGACTTTTTTAACACTTGACTGGAACAACATAGTTACATTTCTAGAACTTGACCGTGGAATAACAAAGATAATTTTTTAAGACGACTAGAGTTACTTTTCTTACTCTTGATTGGAGAATAACCAAGTTACTTTTCCTAGACTTGACTGAACGCGTTTTTTTTTTTTTAAGACAAAACTGTTTGCTAAACAATTACTGTAAACCTACGGTGCCTTGCGAGGAACAGCCAA
The DNA here is from genome assembly GCA_038088735.1 of Panulirus argus. Lineage (NCBI taxonomy): Eukaryota > Metazoa > Arthropoda > Malacostraca > Decapoda > Palinuridae > Panulirus > Panulirus argus. Next base: position 6,824 of record JAYMFT010044902.1, on the reverse strand, counting down.
CCCTATTTCCTCAACCTGATTGTAGGTTAGCTTAAGATAGGGTAAAATTTGGCTATTTTGCCAGCCACTCCTCCTCCTTATTTTGTGAACTTTGCTAAAGTTTATTTTATCTTTCTTTTTATTCTCCTTTTGCTTTTAAACTTTTAAAGGTAAAGTTAAGAGTGACTTTGGCTCTATGTTTTAATTCGGCTGACCAGGTGAGATCATAAAGTGGTGCACCAGTAATTTCAGTAGTGTAGTTATACACGACCTGGCTTCACAGCACATTACCCCGTCCACATAGTTAATAGATGGTGTTGAAGCACATGCAAACCCACAGTGGTGCGGACGCCCATTGTACTGTTGTCTTATACACAGTGATCTTCATTCCTTCGTTCTTGAGGAATACTAGATACATGCCGTAGATGAGCCAGTTTTCCTCCTCAACAGGTGTTTAGCCTCACCAAGATTATCCTTCTTCCTGATTGCTTGGGGGACGGGGGGTGGAAGTGGGTGTAATGCAGTCATACAAAACACACGACAGCTTGCAGCAGTAGATGTACATAGTACGTAGCAGCTGTAGATAGCACATAAACACAGAGTGAAAAATAACCTCATGTCGCACCAGACACAGCCTAGGAGAGCGTGGAAAGGCAACTATTTTCTAAGACAAAACATTTTTCTTAAGTTTTCTGTAATAACAGAAAATGTTTTCATTTTAGTCAGTGTTTAGTAGATAGCATACGCTTATTAACTGTATTAGAAAGAATTAATAACAAAAAAAGCTTTTAAATTTATGAGTTACCTTAACTAACGGTCTGGTTCCCTGATTCACAGCTTTTTTTTTCATGTATTAATGAATGTAGTAATACTGTAGATGTGTACGTAGTTGGTAATACTGTCGATGTGTATCTGGTTGGTAATATTTTTTGTTTTCTCCGTACCCCAACAGCCTCCGTCCCAGTAACTTAACACTGCCTACAGTATCTGCTTGGCTAACACCCTACCACCTGCTTCTGGTTCAGGCCAGGTATCCGCTGCCGCTGTCCCACCATGTATTGTAATGCCACACTGGTACCTTATCTGTGGGGACCCCAGCACGTTGTCTGATGCAGCCTCAGTACCCACCGGGATACAAACCCAGCACCCACTCTCACAAAATCACAGCATCCGGGCAGATGCCTCCCAGCCACCTGCTCTGATCACCTACTCTGGTGCAACAGTTCCCCACCAGGATACGAACCCTGCACCCTACACTGACACAGCCTCAGCATCCAGACAGATGTCACCCAGTCACGTATTCTGATGAAGCCTCAGCACCCACTCTGCTGCGGCCTGGGCACCTCCCCTAATGCCGATACTGCCCTGACTCGCGACATGTCTACCTCAGTACCTCCAGCAGCAGCTTCTCTTCAGTCAACAGTCCAGATGCTGCCTAGCGGTGGCAGCTCCTCATTTGACGCCAAAGGTGCCCCTCAGCCTGTAGGATATGACAGTAATGGCCTCGTAGGATCAGATGTAGGTGACGCAGAAGAAACCGGTGGTCAGGCACGTCATGCGATCGTCTTGTTTCAGCCGACGCCCAGCGCCCCCATCGCCGAGGAGGAGGACGTCGGGGGCACCACCCCAGCCTGCCAGGGATCACCCATGAACTCAGCCGACGCCAGTGCTGGCGGATCGCCGCAGTCGGCGGGTACAAACCAGGTTCCCAGAGCGTCGCATGCGCCCGAAGCGCCGTCTGCACCGTCGATGGACACCACAGACGCGACGGTATACACATACGGACCGAGCGCCCCAGACCTGCCCCCGTATTCAAAAGACATGGCTCGGCCGTCGGCTCGTAGGGCGGGTGGGGACCCAGCCTCCAACGGGCGGCCGAACGAGTCTCTCGTCGTCGTGCCGCAAGTGCGGCAGGTGCGCATCGGGGTTAACCTGGTGCGGGCGGCCAGGAGGTTGCTTTCCTTCCTGACCGAGGTGGACAGCAACCCCGCCCTCTACCGTGGACCGCTCGTCTCCCAGGCACTCCGCAGGTAAGGTTACCCCCCAACATACGTGAACACCTTTGATGATTTCCTGCATATTCTCTCCAAACACATGTGTTTGTTTGCAGTCATAAATGCACAGTTTAGTATCCATTGCCGAGTGGTGCCACCGCTGCTGTGGTGGTAATCCTGCTATACTGTCCATAGATGACGTGAATAACGCGAGGACGCGACGGAGTCTACTGTGTTGCCAAAGCCTATAATTATTGTGTGTGTGTTCGTAGGTACGAGGAGTGCTGGCTGCCGGTGGCGGGTCGGGGGGAGTGGGCGGGTGCGGCTCCCCCCCGCGACGTGCACTGGGTGTGGCTGGTCCACATGCTGGCCCCACAGCACTACCACCAGGACTGTCTGGCTGTGGCTGGCGCTCGGGTCCCTCACCGCCTCATGACACCCAAGGTACAGACCTCCTCATTTGCCGACACGCACCTGGCCCCAGTGTCTGTCTGGCTGCCTTCCATCCTCCGCCATGCATGCTTGCTGGGTTGCATGACCCCGAGCTCCATGGAGGCCCAGGGTTCCTTAAAGACGACGGTGCGACCTTCAGGTGAGGTGGCCCAACCATCCAGTCAGGTCGTAGGTCAGGCCATCTGACCTTAAGGGTTTTGCTGTCCAGCTGGAGAAAATTGTATCTCAATAGGACCATCGTGACCCTAATTCACCAGCTAACTAACTGTAGTATTCTTGCTAACAACCATGACCTTTATTAACTAACTTTACAGTAGTATCGCTGATAGCACTATCATGACCCTCCTCCTCCTTGCTCTCGGACTGGTAAATCTCGCCTTTGGCAGTACGACTGTCGACCTTATTTCCCCTGTCTGTGACATTGCCTTGGTACACACACACACACACACACACATACACACGGGTCTCCTTGGCGTAGTGGTTAGAGTTACTGCCTGAGAGTCACGCACGGGCCCGCCCGGGGTTGGACCCATATGGGGTTCGAATCGAACCCAACCCAGGTGATCAACCTCCCTCTGGGTTTAGGCTGGGATGTGTGTGTTCATACATACATAGGAGTAAAGACTTGATACACATATACACAAGGTTAAGATACCGGGCAACGCAAGTGCAAGACTCGCTCCCCGTAACACAAATAGTGATCACAAATAGAAATTACGCACCCACACAGACCTTACCATCTCTTACCAGGTGGATGACTCTGCCTCTGTGCACACAAACCTAACTTATCGTCACACCATGACAACCCTGACAGTTTTATAACCCATGTGTTGATGTTCGACAGTTCTGCCTTGTATGTGTGTGTGTGTGTGTGTGTCTGTGTGTTTATAAGTCTCCTTCTGACGGGAGCGCTTAGCACACGCACATGCACGCATGAACATTTACACGTGCCATCTAACACGCATACACACACACACACGAGTGTAAAACTCTTTCCCTGTACAATACTAATGGCTAATCACACACACACACACACACACACACACATACACACACACACACACAAAAGAGTGTAAAACACTCTTCCTGTACGGTAGAAATAGGTGATTCCACACACAGGAACGCGTGTAAAAGAAAAAACTCCCTTCCCTTACAGTAGCAATAGGTAATTGTAAACACGTATTGCGGCAGACTACACCAGTAAATCCAGCGAGTCACTGTACCCGCCCTCCTTACCCCGCTACCTCTTCTGCTCGTTCTGCTGCTCTGTCGTTATTCCACACAATCTCATCACACGTACTGTGAAGCTTTTTTATCCACACACTGTGTAGTAGTGGTGGGTTCTGTGCGTCACTAGTACATCACGCCAGGCACACTACACACTAATGTAAAAGCCTGACCCACACCCAGTACAACGCACCGTCTACGTCACACTGTACCACAATTTTTTTTTAATTAGCATGAAGACGGAATTCATGAAAAAACGTAATTGGGGCATACTTGACGCGGAAGACGTGGTGAGAGGAAAACGAAAAACAATGGCAATACGGTCGGGCCAGCCAAGGGGCAGCTCGCCCCCCCCCCCTCCCCCGGCCGCGTTCTAGCTAATTAAACTTGACGACCTTGACTTGGGTGTTTGGCACCCCTTGAACCCAGGGGCCTGGCTGCATCCCTTGAACCCAGGGGCCTGGCTGCATCCCTTGAACCCAGGGGCCTGGCTCCACCCCTTGAAATCCAGGGCCTGGCTCCACCCCCTGGAAACCTAGGGACCTGGTAACAACCCTTGAGTTAAGGGGCCTGGCTACAACCCTTGATTCAGGGCCTGATTACTACCCCCTGAACCCAGGGTCTGGCTACACCTTTCGAATGCCCCCTCATCATCCACTGTGGAATAGCTAGTGAGGTTGGAGGCACGAAGACAAGATGACGGCGTGGGGTTGGAGACTTTATGCAGTCGACCAGTCAAGTCTTTGTTTAGCAGATGATACGACTCTTGAGCATGACGAGACGCCCCTTGAACACGACAATACGACCCCAGAGCACGACGAGACGACCCTTGGGTATTATATATACTGGCCGTTTTACCTGACTCATAATGGCTCGAGACCCCATACCGTCGTGCTCGAGGGGTTACATACGACACAGCCAGTAATCTGTCTCGTGTAAGCTTCAGTATCAGTGTTCCGGCTTAAATCTTATCGTAGCCGTTTGATGACATGCTGATCCTCTCTCTCTCTCTCTCTCTCTCTCTCTCTCTCTCTCTCTCTCTCTCTCTCTCTCTCACACACACACGTTTCCATATTATTTGATTTATATGTTTATTTACGTAATCCTTGGGTGTACGTCATTTCCCGACAGCGGTTGTTCATTGTGTTGGTTTTGCTTGAGAGAGTAATGACATCAAATACCTGACCAGGTTAGTATAACAGTTATTCTTCTGTTGAAGGGTTTCTGTTTTTATTCAGTTGTTTTTGGCACTTTGAATGATAATTAAGCGAGATTGATTTTCTTTTTTTTTTTATGGTTCAGGATCATAATGTTTTAGTTTGCATCCCCGAAAGGAGAGGGTCGCTTACCGTCGGCGTCGTCCACGTCTGCGTCTAGGTCTTCCGTACGCAGGTAGCGACGCACGGTAGTGTGACTTCATATGCAGATGCGTGATAAATAAGGGCTTCAGCATCCCACCAGAGGCATGTCGCCCTGACCTCCTACATTTCACGCCTCAGCGTAAAACTTCGCTGTAGGACATGACCCTTTATTTTATGCGAGACCTTATTTTTCAAATTGAAGCGGAGGAAGTTATGGGCGATGTAAATTTGGAGCAGCCAGGGGAGGAGGTTGTATATTGCCTCGGATGTTTGAGAGAGTGATGTCGCTGGCTTGACGTGGAGTCACGGGAGGTCAGTGATGAGAGTGGTATAGGCTGGCAGCCGTCCCAAGGCTCCCTCCCTCACTCCCTCCCTAGATGCTGCTCCTCGGCCACTTTGCTTCACAGTACAGCTCACGTTGCTCGACTAAAACAGTGAAACACCATCTCAACTTAATCGCAAGTATCTGTCTATCCCACAGAACCACACTGTTCTCGAGACCATCATTTAAACAGAAATGTATCCGAGTCCGTCAATAGACTCCACATTCTTGAGGCCATCAATAAACCACGCTTCGTGAGTCCCCAGTAAAACCACACTGTTCGTGAATCCCCTCAACAGATCCACACCGTTTGTGAGTCCCCAGCAAACCGACTGTGTTCGTTAGTTCTTCACTGAACCACGTCTGTCCTTCCCTCCAGTGAACCAAAGATTCGTTATCTATCCTGTGCCAGCAGTCGTTGCTTCCCCTTCTACCCTTTGACCACAGTGTCATTTTCAGTTTAAACGACCGCCGATCGTTCTCCCTCTTCCCCGCTGACTGAACCAGTTTCTTCGTCTCCCATTCCGAACCACGTTTCTCCTTCCCTCCAAGTTAGTAAGGGGCGATCGAAGCTCCGAGATGTAGAGGGTTCTCTGGCCGTGTGTCACAGAAAAGTGTCTTTATTATCCCATCTAGCCGTAGATGGAGGCTGCTGATTCGGTCCACAGTAAGGAAAAGCAGTATTCTGAAGCGTTGAAATGTAGATTTTTTTTTATCATATAGCAGGAAGATTGTACACTGGTTTGGCATCATAAAAGATTAACCTAGAGAAATCATTTGGTGCTTCGAATATTATTTTGACATTTAGGTTCCTTTTGGTTTATTGTTTTTGTTAATGTTTATGGTATGGTGAATGAAAATGTAAAGAAAAATAAAGATAGACTGATTCACACAATCTTTAATTCAGGCGTAGGGATCGAAGTGGTTAAATCTTTGAGGAAACAAAAATGTCGAATATAGTGATGAATGAGATGAAGGATACCTCTTGTCATTGGTGATGTAATCCTCTTTGGTTCACTTCATTGCTGCAGGGGCTAGAGAGGGCACGGGAGAAGGGTCGGCGGCTGTGGGAGGCGGAATACCCTCGCGAACCGTGGCTGCTGAACTCTCAGGATGACGAGGGTGTCGACAGCAACGGAAGCGATGCCCCAACGGACGCGGGCGTCAATGCTGTCCACGCGCCGCCAGATGCTGCCCCCTCGCGCATATCCTACAACCTGCGCGCCGCCGTTGAAAGGCAGAGCGCCTTCTATTACCAGGTGAGTACTGGGTCCCAAGGCTTATTTTGGCCCTGATTAAATCTTGTCACATGAGTGGCTAAAGAATTTTAACAAAATGCGGGAGATAAAAACTGGCATCCATCAGAATTACTCGTATATCTTTAACATGTGTGTGTGTGAGAGATTACATATTTGTGCCATATATATATATATATATATATATATATATATATATATATATATATATATATATATAATATATATTTCA